>JADLZL010002798.1:0-67750 GCA_015844335.1 Chrysopogon serrulatus
ATAATACTCTACTCTTCTTGCTAGCCTTTGCCACTTGTTCGGAAGCGGGATACGTGATGTAACCCTAGGTTTTAGGGTTTCATCTCTTTTCAGTTCGGCTATTCTTGAGACCAAACCTTTTTGCTTGACTCCTCACTTGTGATTTCTTGATCGGGATCGACAATACCGTTCTTCTTTGCTCTGCAGAGGTTAACACCTTCTACCTTGCCTTTACAGCTTTTAGGATCATCTGCGAGAAACCATATTCACGAGGAGAAGAAATCATATTTTTGAGGAAAAAGGCGACCATCAATCTTCATTTTGCCATCGAGACTTCATATGTCCTTCTTAGATAGCCTTACAGAATCCGCTCTCACGAACACTTTCGGCAATCATTGATAGAATGAGAGTTGGTGTTATGGTAACGCGGTACTTCTTGTCTTTCACTCCTTCGGGGCGTAGCATAGGATGTCCATCGGCGGTTTGATCGTCACTTTTCTCCTAACAAATCAAAGAGCTTATCGACTTGGAACATCAAAAGTCATAAGTTTCCTTTTTGTTGCCTCAGCATTGTAGCTAACTTGAGTAGGCTCTTTTACCCAAGTCGATTCAAATTGCGGCTATCTAACGTCTTCATCATCATATTGACCGCTATCTTCCAGAGACTTTGATACATCTCACTTGCAACATTGCCCTTTTGAAAGCGGTTGTCTCTCTTGAACCCTTGGGCTTGATTACTCCTAGTTGCCATAGCCGGCTGTGAAAGTTGACCAAGGTCATCAAACTCCATGCATAGAATAATTTCTCTGCGACGATTAAAGTTTGCATGCCTGCTTATAGCCATGCACAGCAAGCGATCATCACAGCAAGTTCAAAAGAATAGCAAAGGTTTTTGGTTTCTCTAAACTCTGCGAAGATACTCTGCAGTGTTTTATTAGCTCTACTGCCTCAAACTCATGAGGTCAACACGACTTCTTCTCATTAGTGCCCGTGAAGAAATGCGCATGAGACTTTCGCTCTAACTAGAGAAGGGTTTTTTACGTGATGTTTGTAAAAGCAGAATAATCCTAGAGTCGACTCTTAGCCCAGCCTTGATCTAGTACTCTCATGTAATATATGATGTGTAACAGATGTAACTCGAATGTAATATATGCGGGGCTTGAATAATTGATGTTCGTGATATATGTGCATATAAGAAGTAAAGAATGTATAATTATGATGGTGCAAGTGTGGAAATTTTTATTATGCCTCTGTTTGTTGTATGAAGTTTAATTTCTCTTCAACATTTCAGTGTTGCATAATAATTGCTTTCACATTTTACCGGTACCATCATTAATTATACTTTGAATTTAAATGCGATGCCGAATACTGTTCCAATGGTTCGGGAAGGGGAATGATGGATCCTCGGACCTCCCGAATCCACCCACTTACTTTTTGACGTTTTGGCTCGCTTGTTGGGCGGACAAGCGAATATGGAAGCTGCCTTAGAACGGATTGCTCGGAATACCACCCCCGGGCGCTAGCAAAACCATAATCATGGCCCAAATTCATCGGTTACCTATAAAGAGTTTTCGGGCACAAATCCACCGGTGTTCACCCAATCTGAAGAACCTTTACAGGCGGATGAGTGGCTCAACACTATTGAGCTAAAATTCCGTCTCCTTCCTCAAATCACCGATAGCCAGAAAGCTGAATTTGCAGCCCAGCAATTGCATGGAGCCGCCGGGGTGTGGTGGACAAATTATCTGGCCACTCTGCCCGAGACTACACAACCTACGTGGGCAGAATTTAAAGAAGCTTTCCGTAAATCCCATATTCCTGAAGGCATTATGAGGATCAAGATGAAAGAATTCCTAAAGCTTACTCAGGGGACTAAGACTGTAACTGAGTATTCTCATGCTTTTAATCACTTGTCCAAGTACGCCCCAACGCATGTGGATACACCCCGTAAGCGCATGGATTGTTTCATGCAAGGACTATCTCTGAAGCTCCGGGATGACTTGTCTCTCGGCAAGTGCACCACTTATGAAGATCTAGTTAGTGATGCCATTACTCGAGAGAATGCTCATCGTCTGTACAAGGAAGACAAGAAGCGCAAGAAGCCTTCTTCCAGTGGTCCATCTCAGCCACCACGTCAGACTCAATGGGCGCAAAAGTCTCAGTATCGTCCACCGTACAAGCAGTTCAAGTCACCTCAGAAGTAGAAGGTGCAGCAAAATGTTTCACGTCCACAGTTCCAATCAGGGAATGCACCCCGAAGCATTCAGGGTGGTTACAAAGCCCCATGTTACAATTGCGGAAAGATGGGACATTATGTTCGAGAGTGCCCCTGAACCTAAGCAGAATTATGCAACATCCCGTAATCAACAGGCCCAACAAAAGCGAGAAAACTAATTTCCAAGGTTATAAGAAGCAAGCCTCTGGAGCACGTGTTGGACGTGTTCATTATACCACTGCCGAAGAAATTCCAGAGGGTGAACCAGTGGCTGCGGGTATGTTTTTCGTAAACCAAATTCCTGCTTTTGTATTGTTCGATTCGGGATCATCGCATTCATTCATAAGCCAAGATTTGCATACAAGCATCAATTTCCAATTAGTACGGTGAAGAGTAAATTTTTAATCAACTCAGTTGGAGCTGAGACATCTAGCAACCGTGTAGTTTGGAATACACAAGTTGATATTAGAGGAAGGAAATTTTTGACACATTTCATCGTGCTGCCAGATTTGAGCTTAGATGTGATTCTAGGCATGAATTGGAGGAAAAAGTACGGAGTGAACATGGACATACCAAATAGGATAATCAAGTTAAATGTGCCCAAGGGCAATGGCACCTTCTATGTATCGCCTTCTGTAGATCTTAATTTCTGGAATTCCTCTTTTGCTACCCAAACCACAAAACTAGAAGAAATTCTCCGTAGTATGTGAATTTTCGGATGTATTTCCGATGATTTGCGGGTTTACCAATCGGAAAGAGATGTCGGTTGCCATTGATCTTGTACCCCTGACGCTCCTATCTCTAGAAGACCATATAGAATGCCACCAGATGAGTTAGTTGAATTAAAGAAACAAATACAACAATTGTTGACCAAGAAATTCATTAGGCCAAGTACGTCTCCGTGGGGATGCCCTGCCTTGTTTGTGAAGAAAAAGGATGCCACTCTGCGTATGTGTGTTGATTATCGACCACTTAACGCAGTAACCATAAAAAATAAGTATCCATTGCCTCATATTGATATCCTTTTTGACCAGTTGAGTAGGGCTAAGGTCTTCTCAAAAATTGACTTAAGATCAGGCTATCACCAGATTAGGATCCGGCCAGAAGACATTCCTAAAACAGCTTTTATCACCCGTTATGGCCTATTTGAATATCTAATAATGTCTTTCGGTCTCACAGATGCACCTGCCCACTTTATGTACCTGATGAATTCAGTTTTCATGCCAGAATTAGATAAGTTTGTGGTGGTATTCATTGACGACATATTGGTATACTCTGAAAACAATGAAGATCATGCGGAGCATTTGAGAATAGTTTTGACCAGACTCAGAGAGCACAAGTTGTATGCCAAGTTTAGCAAATGTGAATTTTGGCTCCGAGAGGTCAAATTTTTAGGGCATGTATTATCCGAGAATGGTATATCGGTGAATCCTGATAAAGTACAAGAAGTGTTGAATTGGAAAGCTCCAACCAATGTCGGGAAAATCCGAAGTTTTCTAGGGTTAGCCGGGTATTATCGCCGGTTTATCCTGGACTTCTCCAAAATTATTAAACCCATGACCCGATTGTTACAAAAGAATGAAAAGTTTGTGTGGACATCGGAGTGTGAAGCGGCTTTCTGTACCCTGAGGAAGTTGCTAACCACTGCTCCCGTGTTGGCACAGCCAGATATAACAAAACCTTTCGATGTTTATTGCGATGCTTCAGGCATTGGTCTCGGCTGCATCCTAATGCAGGAAGTTCGAGTCATTGCCTATGCCTCGCGACAACTTCGAAAGCATGAGGTCAACTATTCTACTCATGATTTAGAACTGGCTGCAGTGGTACATGCTTTGAGAATTTGGAGGCATTATCTGTTGGGAAAGTTATGCCATATTTATACAGATCATAAAAGCCTCAAATATATTTTCACCCAGCCAGAATTAAACATGAGACAAAGAAGGTGGTTGGAATTGATTAAAGATTATAATTTGGAAGTGCATTATCACCCAGGCAAGGCCAATGTAGTAGCCGATGCCCTTAGCAGAAAAGCTCATTGCAACTACACGGAGTTATTCTCTGAAGAAAGTTTTAATCTTTTGCACCCAGCAGTGCTCCATAATATTGTTGTTAGTTGCAATTTGGAAAGCCAGATTATTGAAGGCCAAAAGACCGATGCTGGTATTTTCCATATCAAGCGAAAAATACAAGAGAAAGGGACCAAGCATTTTAGAGTGGATGAAAAGGGAGTGCTATGGTTTGATGATCGCTTGGTAGTTCCTAAAGATGAAAAATTAAAATAACAGATCTTGTCCGAAGCCCATTCCTCAAATCTATCTATCCATCCTGGTAGTAGTAAAATGTACCAAGATTTGAAGTCTAAATATTGGTGGACCAAGATGAAATTGGAGATAGCACGGTATGTTGCTCATTGTGATGTGTGTGGGAGAGTAAAAGCCGATCATTTGCGACCTGCTGGCCAACTTCAATCCTTATCTATCCCGGAATGGAAATGGGAGGAAATCGGTATGGATTTTATAACCGGACTTCCTAGAACACAAAAGGGACACAATTGTATATGGGTAATTGTGGATCGCCTCACCAAAACTGCACACTTTTTACCTGTCAAGTTTGGGTATAGTGCCGAACAATATGCGGATTTGTATGTCTCTCAGATATTGCGTTTACATGGTATTCCAAAGACATTATATCTGACAGATGCTCACAATTCATGTCTCGGTTCTGGGAACATCTTCATGCTTACCTTGGCACTAAATTAATTAGAAGCTCTGCTTACCATCCTCGGACTTCTGGTCAAGTTGAGAGGGTGAACCAAATTTTGGAAGATATGTTGAGGGCCTGTGTACTTTCTGCTTCGGGATCTTGGGATGAATGGTTGCCTCTGGTAGAATTTTCATATAATAATAGCTATCAAGAGAGCATCAAGATGGCACCATTTGAAGCACTCTATGGTAGAAAGTGTAGGACCCCCTTAAACTGGGTAGAGCCCGGGGAGAGGTGGTACTACGGTATTAATTTTGTAAAGCAAGCAGAGGAACGAGTTAGAAAGATACAACAACACCTTAGAGCTGCTCAATCCCGTCGAGAAAAGTTATCTTGACAAAAAGACGTAGGCCAATAACTTTTAATGTTGGTGACTATGTCTATTTAAAGGTTTCACCCTACAAAAGTGAACATCGATTTGGTATACAAGGGAAATTAGCTCCTCGTTATGTGGGACCATTCTGGATTTTAGCTCGCAAAAGAGAAGTGGCATATGCTTTGCAACTTCCACCACATATGAGTGCTATATTTAATGTCTTCCATGTTTCCCAATTAAAAAGAAGTTTGAGAGCACCAACCGAAGAGGTGAACTTGGATAACATTAAATTGGCATCGGACCTTACATATAAAGAAGAACCAACAAGAGTGTTAGAAGAAACCGAAAGAGTGACTCGAAGTAAGATTATAAAGTTCTATAGAATCTTGTGGAGCAACCACACCGAAGATGACGCCACTTAGGAACGAGAGGATTTTCTTCGTACCAATTACCCAACCTTCTATAAACAATGGTAGGTCCTATGAAATCTCGGGACGAGATTTTTGTTAGGGGGAAGGAGCTGTAACATTCTAAATGTTAATCAAGTGCATTGCATTTGCATCATTGCATAAAGCATCATTTTGCATTTGATTGCAAGCAAAAGCTATTGCAAGTTTCTATGTGTGCAATATATATGAATGTTAACAATCCTCAAAAGTGGGTTAAAAATATTTAGAATTATGTTTGAGATAGGGTTTATATACAACTTTTTGCTTAAACATGCTCACATGTGATGATAATGTCCATTATGCTTGTTATCAAGTTACTAAGTAGCTTAACATGTAAGTATGTGATTTATTTAGTTTTTGGGGTTAAGCCCTAAATGAAAGTTGTAGTACAAAATATATGCAACAACTTTTATTTAAGGCTCTAGAGCTGAATCCCATCCTAAATTGCTCAATTAGTGGCCCTAGATTTGAATTTGAAGTAAAATCAGGAAAGGGACTTAGAAGTCTGGAAATTCAGCAAGAAAGTTCAATGTTCAGGGCTATGTATTGTTATTTTTCATGAACTAAAGTCTGGAAACCAGTTCACCTTTTTCTGGTACAAAGCTTGTACTTTCATTCCATGGAATTGGTTGGGCTTGATCTTTTCTGGTTTGTCATTAAATAAGTGCCAAAGAGTGCTAAGTGTGGTAATTAGTCTCTAACTTAACTGAATGAGTTAGGCAGTTTGTTTTTAAGGTGATTTAGAGCTCTGTAGTTTGCAAACCATTAGGAATTAGATTTCGAGCTTTCAAGTGGAGTTGTAGTGCATCTATCAGAGATTGCAACGGTGGAATTGGATTGCAATTTGGTAACTTGAGCAGAGAGTTAGAGAGAGGAGAAGTAGGCGGTTTCAGTCGGCTGCAGTACTGCAGCAGCAGCTTCTCGTCGGCACCTCTGTGCCCACCGGCGATTGGTCGCCGCTGCCACGCCGTGCTTGGCCTGTTGCTCATGTCGCGCTGGAACCAATGGACTGAGGAGTTTGTTTCCTGCCCATACCGTTGTGCCCATGCCGTGCCCGCCGTCCAGCTTCGCCGCCGATTTTATTCACCGCCACTTTGCTCACCGGCGACACGGGAACGGTTCCCCGTGCTTCGTGCGGGCGTAGCCGTGCCCTGCCCGCCGCGTGGTCAAGTTCGCAAACACTCTGGCTGCCTCCCAGTGCCACCATTGCTTATAAATAGCCATTGCCGGCCGTCGTGGGATCTTTTTCTTCTCCTTCACTGCCGACGACCGAGAACCTTTCGCCGTTAAAATTCGCCGCCGTTGCTCTGTCACTTTCCAATTGCGTTTGCCAATAGTTCCGCCAGCTCTCTACGCCTCGATTGCAACTAGTCTCACGGGTTGCCATCGACCGAATCGCCCAGACCACCCTCGTCTCCCTCGCGGCCGGCCAGAACGCCGCCGTGTTTGACTCCGCCGTCACTAAGCTCCTCGAGTGAGCTCCCCATCCTACTAGTTGATGTTTCGTGTTTGCTTTGATCCGTAGAACGTAATCAATATGTCCTTTCTATCTCTACCGTGCAGGACACATCGGAACAACCCTTCGCCGTCGTGTTCACGTCACCGGAGCTACCTTGTTCCGCGACCAGCCACTTCTGAACCGTCTCCGACGCACCCTACGTGAGCACCATGACCGTAGATGATCACTAATGGTTGCCAACACTACTAATTTAACTCTATGGCACATTAACGGCCGGAACGTGCCGCGCCGGCGAGCTTAAGCTCTGCCGAGCCACCGCCATGCGGTCAATAGCATAGATAGGTTTCTACCGTACGATTGGAGAGCAGGATGTGTCCACGGTAACGTTTTGCGTGCAGTCGTAGCCCTAACACCGCCAAAGAAGCAACCGTTGATCGCCGCCGTTGAGGCCGTGCGCCACCGTGCCGCCATGGCCGTCGGAGTACGCGTCGTGATACTCGGGGAGGCCAAACAACCCCCTAGGAAGGCGCGCGGGGTTACCCCGAGCACGCCGGTGCTGACCTCGTCGTCGGCGAGAATTCGCCGGTCAACGGCCGGCGCCGCCGCGGTCAGCCCGAAACTACTGTTCCTGACCGCCGGGGCCCGCCTGTCAGCCACCGCCGCACAAGGCGAGGAAGAGCCACTGTGCACGGCTGTTTCCTTTTTATTTGAAATTCTAAATAGTGCTGCAATTTGTCTTTTTTGTATAAAATTTATCTGAGCTCCAAAAATTATGAAAATTTTTGTTTGACTTTCCTGCGGAATCTATGTGGGAAAAATATAAAACCTAGAAAAGTAGTTATTTTTGTTTGATCTAAAATTGCTCCTTTTAATTAATAAATGGATGTTCCTTGATTTTTCTAGAATAAAATATTGATCCAAAAATCATGAAAATTATTTTGCAACCATTTCATGATATTCTTAACCTTCACAAAAAGTTTGAGAAGAATTTGAGGATGTTTTATAAAATCATTATTTCTAAAATTAGAAATAAAAAGAAAAGGAAAGGGTATGATTTCATGTGTGTTATATTTGAATCTTCTAAATTCATACCTTAGTGTTTTAGATTCTCAGAGTACTGTTTGGCCTTAAATTATTTCAATTATTTTATACATGTCATGTTCTTGGAATATATAAACAAGTGTGTATGCATTATATATACCTTTAAAAGAGGACAATTGCTATGTGATACTTGTGTGCCTTTCTAAGTTACCATTTGCCTTGGACTATGATACCTTCATAATTTTGATATTTCCTTATTGAGCAATAAGAGTCCTAATACACTTGTTAGCAATGGATGCTTGCTACTTTTTAGTAGTTGCATCAATTCTCCCAGAGAGGAGATATGCACCTACTACGTGTGATTTAAAAATAAGTAATCTTGGCCTCTTTTAAATAATCTTGATAATATAGTGTTGTCATCAGAGAAAGAGAATTGCACACATGGAACCTTATGTAGTTTTTCATCATTACCATTAACATGATCATCGCATTGTGCATCAATTCATGTTATAGTAATTCACCTTGCGCATTCTATATGCATTCTTGGTATTTATACAATGCGTACATTCATATAGGATCCGAGGGAGAACCTACCATCGAGTATACCGTGATCGAGGAGGATCCGTAGGAGTCTCCACCCGGAGGAGAAGAAGGAACCACTGACTCGCTGCCGGAGTGCCCGAACCACGGTCCCTCTACCTTTCGCCGAGGTAAGCCCCGGAGCATTCTATTAACCTATTCTATTTTAAAATGCAATTATTTACTCTCATTTACTTTACTTTATATATTACGTCTATAGGCTTTGCGTGATACCGTTGTTGCATGAATCCCTTGTCCACTTAAATATACCTTTTCCATTCCACTAGTTTGAGTAGATAGCTTTAATGCTTAGCCATGCCTAGATGATTAGAAGACGGATGATTCCTGTCATCCGCAACCCGAGGTTGGTACTTGTGATGTCCTTAATCATGTGATGGTTAATAATTGGAGATCGGACAGAATTTGGTGTTTTAAAATTTGTGTCAATTAAGGACCGAGCCGTGATACGACCTAGGTGTGAGATTGAACGTACCTTCACATAACCGCCAAATAACTCGTTTTGACGGTGAAACTGGTTAGCTTATTCGAGGTAGTTCTTGAACCGCTTATGCATTGCTGGGACGATCGGAAGGTGGAAGGGTACTGTCCAAGACCCTACGTGACTACGGGCTACGGGCTGAATGGGCATGACTTGTGAGGATGCAGTACCATGAGCTTTGCATAGCGTGATCAAGCCTATCTTTCGAATAGAGCGGCAAAGTGACTCGAGCAGGCTTTGGTCCGGCTTGCAAGAGTGTGTGATACGGGCTTTACCCGGTGGTGTAATCGATTCGAATCGCCGTCTCTCCCGGATAGTGAGAAACTCATACCTTTTCGCAGAGACGTAGTTAAGAAATGATAACTAAATGTTGAGATTGGACGAATTATACTGGATGCCTCACTTAATAGAATTGTTTGCCATAAGTGTAAGAAAAGAGCGTAGTCAATGCAAAAGTAGTGCTAAATAGCTAAAGTACACTTGACTTGTAACAATTGAAATAAGGATCAAATTTAGTAAGCAATTTCCGCAAAGCTTGCTAGCCGACAAACTTTCCTTTCATACTTGTCATGTACCCTTGGAGCCTTTATCTTTTCTCTGTCGGGTAAGTCTTGCGGAGTACAATTGAGTACTCAGGGTTTTACCCATTGTTGCAGGTGACATGTTATATGAAGGTTATTGCGTTACGTGCTATAATCCTGTGGATGACGTGGATGAGTAAAGGCCATCGGGCTTGGCCATATCTATAACTCTATCACCATGCTTGTAAAGGAGGCTTGAATAAAACTGGTGATGTAAAAACACTTATGGTATTGTAGTTTGAAATAAACTTTTATGTAATATATTTGGAACCGGTGTTGTAATAAGATTCGATGTATAATTATTTTCGCGGTACTCTGTATGCTGATGTATGGTATACCTTAATCATGATCCCGGATGTATGATGATTTACCGAGGTCCTTCGTGACACTCGGCGGACTACGGATTCATTCGAGAAGCGGTATATGCGTGTCAACGTTATTAACGGGGACAGTTACGCTTAATCTCGGATGAATTGGTCGGTTCTGTCACACGCTGGGCGGAATTGATCTCTATTTGGAGGCGACCAGCGCAGGATCATGCTGATTTGCTTGGCGGCGGCCGATGAAGTCGAAGCGGGGGCCCGAGATGGCTAGGACCACCGCCTCCTCTCGTGTCACGGCGAGAGAGAGCATCCGCCATCGTGTTGGCGCCTGCCAGCCTTTGTACTCCACTGTGAAATCGAATCCCAAGAACTTGCCCACCAAATGATGTTGGGGAATGGTGGACGGCCGGTGGTCCGGCAAGAATTTCAAACTGTAATGGTCAGTTCACACCAGGAAGAGGCGGCCCCAGAGGTATGGCCTCCAGTGGCGGATGGCCAAGACGAGGCCGATCAGTTCGTGCTCATAGGCCGCTAGTGAGTGATGACGCGGCGCGGCCGGGCGGCTGAAGAAAGCCACCGGGTGCTGGTCCTGGAGGAGCACGGCGCCAAACCCATAGGTTGAGGCGTCACATTCCACAATGAAGAGGTGGTTGAAGTTTATTATTAGAAAGATCTTTGAATCTATTTTTAATAGATTTATTTAGAGTCATAATATTGTACGCATTTTCTACGTATCGAGTCAATTTAATTTGTAGCGTGAAAATCTAAAACAACAGTATTCTTCGGATGGAGATAGTATATCTGGATTTTTTGTTCTAAAGAAAAACGGCCGTATATCGAGTAGACATAATGTCAGGTGATGTCATCAAGCTAGCTAGGAACGAACAGGGAATAGCACGTTCCACGTTCTACCTCCGGCTCTCCTTCTCCGTGCTTGCCATTGTCAACCAGCTCATAGACCTCCCTATCCTCCCGAGGTGTCCCTTGAATGGATAACCTCTCAAGGGTTAGCAATTAAGGAGACATCCTCATTAGGATCTAGTCTTAGAAATAGAGAGATAGAGAGGGGAAGGACATAGGAGGAGGTGCCGGCCTGTCAGTGCTACCTCCATGGCTTGTACCTTGGCGAAAGTTAATCTACGTCTGGGATTTCTCTAGTAATCATCTTCTTCTTTCTTTAAGCAATTGTGTTTATATTGTTCTTCTGGTCGCGAGTCTCTTTTGAGCGCTTTAATCTATTGCAATAGGTTAAGGTGTAATTCGTAGTGTAGGCATGGTGTGTAGACTCGGATTACTCATAGATGTACCCTATGTTCCGGATTTTGTGGTAGCGCGCGGAGGTGACTTTATAGCTCCGTTGAATCCTATGTATCCCACTATCCCGTTGGTAGGCCGAGCAGGAGTATAATTGGTAGGAAGGTCATAGCTTTGCCTGTGCTCTTTCTATGCAATTTCCACAGATAGGATATATAAACATAGCTTATCGAGAGTAGAACATGTGAACCTTAGCAATCTCCTCTATATTCTTAACCTTCTAAAGATCTTGTTGCTACTCCGGGTTGAGTTAGCTGTCGTAGTTAACCTCACCGTTTCCTTGTGGATACGATATTTAAAACCTCCGGGTGAAATGCTACAATGGTATCCGTACGCTTACGGAATATTCAGTAGGCATTAATAGATATCAACAAGCATTTCTGGTGCCGTTGCCGAGGAAATGGTTTGCTGAGTTGTCTACGAATCTATTTTCTTTGTACCATACATTTCTTTACCTTTTCTATCCTTAAATGGATCCCACAAATTCCTCTCCTATCTTTTACCTTGCTAAACCTACAGGAGCAAGCTTAGAGCCATCAAAAACCTTAGAGCCTATCAAGGCATCTGGCCATGAGCTTCCCTCACATTTAGTAAACATGATTAGAAAACAATCCTTCTCGGGAGAAATGATAAAAATCCATACTCACACCTACGACAGTTTGATCTGACCTGTGCATGCTTGCATATCGCTGGCATGTCTGATAGGACTTTAAGATGGAAGTTTTTCCCATTCTCATTGATGGAAAGAGCTAAAATTTAGTACGATCAGACCATAGGAAGTGTCCAAAGAGATTGGGGGATGTTATGCTCTAAATTTTGCTCAAAATTCTCTCCTATCTCTACAGTGATTTTCACTCGAGAGGAGATTCTAACTTTTAAACAACTAGAAGAAGAATCTCTTAGAACTTCATGGGACCATTTTAATGACCTCACCTTTGACCCGATGCTTCTTCAAAAATTTTACATGGGTCTTAGTGAGAATGCTAGGCAATCCCTTGATGCAGCCTCTAGAGGAGTTTTCCTCTGTTTGAGCCCTAGAGAGGTGTCACATCCCCGGATTTTTATTTTGGGATGTGATTAGAAAACACTAAATAAAAATAAAGGATTTTAATATTTGGATAAAATTTATCAATATTAGTTTGGGTTTCCATATATTTTTATAAACAAAACGGTGCTTTTCTAGTATTTGTGAATTTAATTTGACAGACTTTTATTGATGTGGTGCTTGCTTGTTGTTTAATTGTGGTGCTTTTGAGTGTGCTAAGTTTTCAAAATACGCTTAGATGTCGTTCGACCTTTCTCGGAAATTTTTCGGACTTTTCTGGAATTTTTTCCTATTTTTCTCTAGAGCAAAATCTATTTTTCGGATACTCTAAAATCTCTTTTCATTGGCTCCAAATACTTTATTTGGATTCGGCATCTCTCAATCTATTTTTGGGTATTTTTCTATAACTTTTGGAGTTTTAGAAAATATTTTTTGTGATTTAAAATCATTTCAGCTTTTTTTGGAATTGATTTTGAACTGAAAATCATTTTCTAAAAAAAATCCCGAAATTAATAAAAATGGCTCATTTTTCCTGACCCCGAACCCTAGATATATATACATGCCGGTCTTCTCCTCGATGCGCAGATTCCAGAAGTATGGCCCGTTTCGCGAGCCGCCACTCCTATCTTCGTGGATCGGACGCCGAACTTTGCAAAACTTAGGTTTCCGGCGAACTCTCCGGCGAGCTTTTCCGGCCAGTTCGTCGCGTTCCGGCGTCAACCACCACAACCACGAGGTAGGTCTTCTCGTTCTCTACGTCGTGGTATACTCGGTTTATTGAATCCATCACCGTTTGGCCCGTTTCCTATCTCATCTTTGTCTTTTCCGGTGAGGTCCTCCATGGCCGGTCCTTCTTTGTCGTCTCCGGCCACAGGCGCTTCCCCGGCCTCACCCCGGCGAGCCTGCGCCGCCGAGCCGTCACCTGGGCCCCGCGCCTCGGCCCCAAGGCGCTGCCAGCTCGCGCCCCTACCTCTGCCGCGCGACTGGGAGCAGGGCACTGCTCGGGCAGGCAGGCCGCCGCGCCGCCGCACTGCGTGGTTGTGCCGGCCCTGCCCCGGCCCCACCGCTGCGGGACCCACGCGGGCCGGGCGCCGCCGCGTCGCCGTTCGCTGGCCGAGGCCCTAGCCGGAGCCAGCGGAGTGCAGCAGCAGCACCTCCTGCCCTCCATTGCCACGTTCGGGAGGAAGCACACGAACAAAGGTACAAGATGAAGTATTTACGAAATTGCCATCCAATTGTTAATCCAGCCATTTAATGGTTTTTAACTCCGATTTAGTTAGTTCCAGTTAGTTTCGTGTCAATGCACTCTACACAGTAGTACTATTGCTTATCGTGTCACATGTTTATGAATTTAATGTTATTAATTAACTTAATTAATGTATGTTTAATTGCTTTCAAAATTAAAAGCAACCTAGACTTGTAACTTGGTTTTCATTGTGTTATGATTGTGGCGATGTGAGAGGCATGTCAGTAGCAATGTTTGGCTTGTCTCATATATCTGAGAAATTTATAAGTTAAATATTAATTTGATTAATACTGATGCAACCAAGTTTCTAATTAAAAGTAATATAAGGTTCTATCTTCTGTCTTTTATTTATAAATATAAAGGTCAACTTAACTAATGAACTTAAATATGTTTTCTTAATTATAATTTGATTAGTTTAGACACGTTGCCTGAAATATATCTAGTAAATGCTCATACATGTTTTATGTTTTCTGAAAAGAAAACGTTCAAGTGAATTAAATAACATTTAATGTTTATAAATAAAACATGAATAGGTCTCACCTTGGCTTTATAAATTCAACTAAATCTTGCTTAATCTAACTTAGGGATGCTTCTCTTGGAAATATCATCAGCATATTTTTTTACTAAATTAAAATAAATGCAGCATGTAGTTTTGTCTCCCATGTTAATGCAAATGTTGCGATTCGATGATAGCTCCATTGTTGATCGTTCTTTGTGCTCTCGCAACCGTAGCATCGAGTCATCTTTGTTAGTGCGCTCTTTTCAAAAGCTTCTCTTTTGTTTGGTGTTTGTTCTTAGCGGTGTTTGTTTGTCTACTTGTGTTGTGGCTTGATGTGCTCGCGAGTATTGAAGGATGCGGTTCGTTAACGCTGATGACCGATAGGTGAAGCGAAGGTTGAAGACCAACAGATAGAAGCTGAATGTCATAGAACCGGCTAAATTGTATGTCCCACATGTTATTATCATCGCCTTTCAGGCCTCCGATTAATTGTACATGAGAGACAACAACTTAGGCACTTTGTTTCTCCGGCGAGGATCGGTGGTTACATTGGCATCACAGTATTACAACTGCGTTTTCATAAATATACAAAATAGATTACATCAGAGTAAGCGGAAGTATACAACATAGTTTTACAAGTTAGGATTTAAACATCATTACAAACTATTGTTGCACTCTTGCTCATAGAGTAAGTAGCATTACTAACTTTATTAAAAACACTCAACTCAAATCACCGCCCACTGGTGCACACAAGACAATCGGCAGACGATCTTCTTGACCTGCAACAGGGGTTAACAAACCCTGAGTACATAAGGGTACTCAACAAGTCTTACCCGACAGGGAGAGAGTATCAAGGGCATGCTGGCTTAATGGGATTTCTAGGCCAGAAACCAGAGAAAACATTTGCGGAAAAGCTTACGAATTATAACTCCTTACTTTTAAGTTTTATTTATGTATTAACAAAACTCATTGTTGCACCTATTCTATACCTTCTTACATTAATCCATCTCATGATAATGAATCCAGTTCCATCATTACACTACGATGACGGTGCGAGGATCAAGTCTCCTGTTACCGTGGAGCAAACGATGATTCGAACCGATTAACTACCCAGCTGGGGATTTCCAAACCACACGATATATGTAGGTTCGAGCCTTGCATATATCAACCATTCCCCCAGATCCTCCATACATGAACCGGTCCGCGCTACCCGAGAGCACAGAACACCACCGCCCGGTGGACTCTCCTCGAGATTCCCCGGGTGGGTTCATGCTGCTCCCGCCAATCTCTCCACTCCCAGTGCGCGGTTGTCGTTTCACGTGATGAAATAGCCGAGGTACTCAGGCTTACCGGAGTATGTGGCTGGTACTGCAAAGTTCTCGATCCAAGGGCCAATCAACGGAACGGTCCTTAATCGACACAGATGGGACTAGCATGACCAGGCAACCCTGTTGGCTTCCACCAGAGACAAACCCATGTCCCGTCCGGTCGCCAATTCAAATCCAAATCATTATCATCTACTCGGGACAACCTCCTGAGTAGCGAACCAGTGCAAGATAGAAATAATTGTCATTTGATCTTTATCCTTTAAGCATGGCTAAGCATCACTAGCCTATTATAACCCAAAGGTGATCAAGGTAAGGCAATCAATTATCAAGGTAGGTAATGCATCAATGGTTCATACCCAAAGCCAAATATCAATTAATGCATAATTTAATAAATAGGTGTGTAAGCTTTATAAAACACAAGGTAAGGAAGTTTATGCTCGGGGCTTGCCTTGGTTAGCTGGGTCAAGTTCCTCAGATGTTCCACAAATATCAAACCCAATCCACAAATATCAAACCCAACTAGCTCCGATGGAGGAGCTCCTTCTGAATTAGGATCACCGAAAACCACCTCGCTCTCGGAACCTAAACGTAGGTAAGAATGCATGCTTTACTTAGCAAGAAATTGAAATAATAATGCAAGACGAGATGATCTTATATGAGTGAATGAAAAAGGTTAACACTAAATAATCTTGAGTACAACTTTCCTTCATGAAAGTTGCATCAACTTAATTAAGCGTAGTAAACATTACATACTTGCTATTAATTATTTAATACATAGAACGAGCACTATTGTTAATACTTCTAAATCATTCAAGCCATGGACCAGCAAAGGTTGTTGTGGCTCATGGTCTTCATGCAATTTCAAAAACAAGCAATTCCTACATTAAACCTTTCTCGTCTTTTTATTATTTATTTACTACTACATGAGACTAGCACTACTACTAATCAAACATAACTTTGCCACGGACCAGTGGGGGTACTGATCCTTGGTCTTCACTGAATCCCAAAGATCACTCAACGTTTTATTAGCAACTTGCTTTAAGTAAATAATTATTTATTAACCATTTTTACAGTCATAAAGTAAGATCAAAATTATTCTCCAAAGTGAATTTGCTACAAACAGAGCCAAAATTTTTGTGGAGATAGGTTATAGCATATACTCCCTCCGTCCCAAAAAGAAGGTCGTTCTCGCTTCCCGAGAAATGACTGGCTGGCAATTTTATAAATACTAAATATCATCGATTAGTATCATAATTAGTATTATCGGAAAGATCTTTAGGTCTAGTTTTTTAACAAATTTATTTGGAGATATAAATATTGTATGTATTTTTTTACAAATTGAGTCAAACTTGTGGCACGAACACCCAAAAACGTCATCCTTTTTTGGGACGGAGGGAGTAAAGCTTAACCCTAAATTTTTAGAATTTTTGGATTAAAACTGGAGCCTACAAAAATCAGGAACCAAGCATTTATGAATTAAAAGGAGTAATTTTTAATTCATAAAAATTTTATTAAACAAAGCAAACTCATATTTTTTTCTCATATAGGTCACTTCTTAAGGATTCCAGAACACTTTTCCTTGCATTTTTATCACTATATTTATTTAGTTATGATTTATCAAAAGAATTAGCAAATCAATTCATTTCTGAAAATCGAAAAGGATCAAAATCCTTTCTCCACCCCGCCAACGCCTAGCCCGGGGGGCTGACAGCGGGCCCGTGGTCGGCGTCACGGTGCACCCGCCTTATTTGCGGTGGCTGGTGACCTGGCGTTGCTGGCGGGTGCTTTCGTCGGCGGTGAGCTCACCGGTGGCGGAGACCACAACGGTGGACTCCCCTCTACTTCCAGCGTCCCCCTGGTACCACTATCTCGCCCACTCGTGCGGCGAGCATGGCGGCGGCCACGGCCGACGAGGCGGCGCCACGGACTCGGCGGCGGCCACCGGCGATTTCTCGGCGCAACCAACACCACCATCCAACGCGACTCATCCCCACGAACTCAAAACACTAGCTACCGAGCATCTAAACTCTTGCTAGTACGGTCGACCGCAACGACGGCGGCTTAGCATGGCGGAGCTCACCGGCGAGCAGCGTTCCGGTGAGCACAACGCGATAAAGTTTCAATTAATGGCTCGGGTAGCTTCAGCAGCTCACCACGACCTCGTTTAGCTAGGCGGCTGCGGTTGGAATCGAGCGAAGAGACATGGCCGACGGTGATGGCGGTCATGGCGGCGTGAACCGAGGAGGATGACAACGTTCCGGAGCGTCTGAGCCTCGGCTGCGAAAAGGAATGGGCCGAACGTGATCAGTGAGTGATCAAAGGCGAAGCTATAACTAAAGAAAGGAGGACGCGAGGGGCTCTGAGCTGCCCTACCCAGGGTGTGATGCTCGCGGTGGCGCGGCTGCCGGCCGCGAGGAAGAAGACGACCGAGCGGCTGCTTCTACTGATGTCAAGTGCTGAGAGTGGTTTCAGATGTTGCGCAACGAGACTACGGAGTTGTCTACCAGAGCAATTGGATAGAAGTGGCGTGATGGCGGCGAATTTCACCGGCGATGACGATGGTGATCGTTGGCTACAGGGAGAAAGAAAGACGATGAACGGCGGCTGGCTGCGGCTTTTATAGGGCCAGGAGGGTCATGGCGACGGCCAGCGCCTTTGCGACTCTGGCCAGATGTTCGGCAACGCAAAAAACCCGGGGAAGGCGTGGGAACATGGCTGCCACGAAGCCGGCGACGGCATGGGCAGAGAGGAAGAGAAAAACAAGTTCCCCCCTCGGTTATTGTAGCATACTGCACATCTGTCCCTTTCTCAAAATTACTTTCAAAACCATGTAAAAACTTGAAAAATTCCAAAAATATAAGTTGTTTAGAATTTTAAAAACTACAACTTTGCTTTTGGGCTCAACATAAAATTCTAAATATTTTTGAAATTTCAAAACTTAGTTTTGAATTGGGGTTTTAAAATCACCTTTTTGCTGATTCAATATTTAGCAATTAATTTAATGATCAAGCAACAAACTTCTGAGCCAACCAATTGCTCCATTGCGAAGTACAAAGTTTGTACTTGGAAGTAGAAAAAAAGTTTGGCGACTTTTATTTAGAAAAGTGCTCACAATTAGCCCTCCAAAATTGAATCTGAAATTACATTTCCAACACTTAGCCACCAAGACTTAGGGTTGGAATTTGAATTCCAAATCCAAATTGGATTCTTTCTTTCATTTTTCTTTGGTTGGAAAACTTGGTTAGGATTTACTCAGGGGTTAGCCACTTCACTTAGCAAACCAAAGGGAGTTTTAAGGTTAGAAACTTTTAAACCCTAATTACATGCTAGGTGAGTTTTAGTGATCAATAATAAGCAATTCATGTGAAACAACACAAGGATAAGCAAGCAAGGCATTTTTCACTTGATTAATGCATCATTTTTAATTTACTAAAAATAATGCTCGATGCTTAATATGATGACATAGCATATTTATTAATGCTTAACACCTGGGGGTGTTACACTGAAGACTTTTGAGCAGCTAGCATCTGGATTTAAGGCAAGTGCAGACACCATTTGATCATGTTGCTCCTATTCAATCTTTAATTTATATTTACTTTCATGCATGTGTCTTAATTTGAGAACCCTAAGGATTTCCTAGCCAATTTGTATCCTGCAAACACCCTGAGGTTTCCAGTCATGGGCAGAGTAGTTGTGCTTAGCTTCTTTACTCGCACGTCTATCTTAATGATGACAATGATGCTTAATGATGATTAATGAGATCTATGATGATTCACCGTAGTGGTGGTTAAAAGATGCTTTTATAGCAATTTGGCTTAAGGTTTTGGTTAAGAGGGAACGTGTCTTTGGAGCTACCCGGTTCTTTGGGGGTACAGGACCGGTTCTTGGACGGTCACCTGGGATATCCGTACAGCTTGAAGCTATATGGCTCTGGCTTGACGTAGTAGCAGGACCTCTACTAGTAGGGTGTGGCTTACCTGGACTGGCGTAGGGGAGTAATTGCGGTAATCAATATTAAGTTGTGGTTGTCTGAGGTCCATGGCTATGGATCGTGGCTGCCAGCTCCGCGGCCAAACCCTACAGGTCATACCCTATTAGCTAGAACCTGTGAACAGTCTCGTAGTGAGACCCTGCCTGCTCACCTCGGTAGTGTTATGGGGAGTCATGACCCTGGGCAAATGGGAATCACGACTTGAAGTGAAAGTGTACACCTCTGCGCAGAGTAAACCTGATATATCAGCCGAGCTCACGGTCAAGAGCGGTCCAGAACCCTCACAGGATTAGAATATGTTTCTGACCTTATTTTGGAGATGGTTTCTCAGTGAGGTTGCTACCTCGTGGATAGGCGGGATGGCTATCCTGTGTTATCGTGAGGTTGCTACCTCGGTGTTGTTAATGTAGAACATGATACTTATATACACTTTTTAATTACTACTTTCATTTTAATAAGGGTTGGGATATTTTACTCATTCTAATAATCAGGTTGTAACAATAAATGACACCAATTAAAATGCGCCGTCAAACCAGTCAGCTTTACCTTGTTTAAGCCTTGCATGTCATAGTTTCCATCTGCACTTGTTGAGTTCGACATGGACTCACCTTGCTATCCCCCCACACCCCTAGTGTGTAGTAAAGAGCTGCTCAGAAGAAGGACAAAGATACTATTGAGCTTCTAGAAGTCTTTCAAGGTGCTTGGCGTACAGAGCCCCCAGTCAGCTATCCCTATTTGAGATGGAGCCTGAAGAGGAGTTCAGCAAGCCGTTCCGCGTTACTCTGATAGTTGTAAGTGTTAAATATACGTGTGTTTCTGCTTTATAGCATTGTTTCTGATATCTCTATTCTATTGTTGTATGTGTGGACATCCTAGGCACACATATGATGGCACTAGGTCTTCTTTGGAAAACTAGGGTGTTATAAGAGGCAAGGTCTGTACTTGATAGAATTAATGGAAAGACCCTTTGCCCTAGCACTTACCATGAGCTCCTCAAGGAAGAGAAGGAATCATCTCCCGAATAAGAAAAGAAAGTTTCGATAGCTAAACCGCAATCATTCCAATCTCAAGATTTATCTATCAATCCTGAACCATTGATAACTCAAAATCCTCCAAAGGAAGAAGAAATTCAACCTTTGGAAATCTCTCTTGACAATAATGATAATCTTTTAGAAGATGATTTTGGGGAAAATATACGTTTACAGCCCTACAAGAGCCTTGCGTGTACATATAATTCACTTTTTCTAGAAAAAGAACCTCTTTAAAAGCATTCTCTTTGGGATGAATTCAAGGATGGCATGACTAGTGATGTCGTAGAAGGAGAGCCAAGTTATTTTGACATCAATCCTATCTTCTCCCCTTCTATGCCCACGATAGATGCCTCATCTCAATCTATCTTTAATCCTATCCTTGACCCCAAAGAATCCTTTGACACTCATTCTCCTAAGTCTCATGATGATCCTAGAGATTCGCCAAGACAATCAAAGCATAAGAGTCATGAAGACCACGAGGATGACCAAGAGATGCTACGAAAATGGCTGGAATGTGTAGAATGGATGGTCAAGAAAGAAGCCTTAATAGAATCTAGCCTCAGCTTAGATCCAAACGATGAACCTATGACTCACCCAAGTTTGGAAGAGGCTTCTGACGAGACCAATTTGAGTGCTACCAATCCCACGAAAATCTTGGACCATAAAATGACTAATGAATGTCATAGGCATGGAATGAAAGAGATTGTTTTCGCCTATAGACATTCATGAGGAGTCACCCTTGGAGAAAGATGACATCAATGAGCATGGAAGCTACTTCGTAAAGGCCCCATCAAATCCATGCTCACATGAGAAATTTTCTGAGTCAATTGGTCTCTTTACCATGGCTTCACACGAGATCTTTGACCCCCTCATTCTTGCTGATCCTAAAACTTTTGAAAGGGTGGCTGTAGATGCATATGTTTATCACAAATATTGTAGATCTTGATATGTGAGTCTCGAGGTAGGTATAGAACGATTGGTGTTGGAGGGAAAGCCACTTCACCATCTTAAAGCACAATCTTGAGGCTTCCCAAAAATGAGCTTTGGACCAAACGCTGGCGCTTTCAGGAGAAACATGAACTTTGACCTTGTATGCCTTGTGAAATGTGGATAAAGATATAATTGTGAGAATATTCCTTCGGGTATCTTTGTCACTAACCTTCCAGGTTTGAAGCAAAGAGAATGAAAGATGATGGTGCAAGGTATGTCCAACCAATTATCATGCAACATTAGATCACATCCATCCAAACTTGATCTTGCCTTGCTAGAATTCAAGTGTGGGGGATGAACTTGTCTAAAAAGAAAATCATATGCCATGTTGCTGATCTTGGTTGTCTCTACCTTTAAACCATGCTCAATCATGATCTTCATCTCTATTTGAATGAATCTCTATAGTGCTCTCATGCTACCTTTGCCTGCCCTAATAAGTTTTAGTTTGGAAGTACTGCAATACTTCCATAGGCATTTAAATTAAGCATGGTGCTTAGGTTAAAGCCTGCCTTAATCAAAATAGACATGGAGTCTAGTTTGGCTATTGAACTAAAAATTGCTTGTGTAGACATTGGATATTTTGTTGGACTAACCCCTGCAGGAAAATATCTAATCCAATCTAGTAAGTCAAGAGATGAATTCAAAGCGAGATGAAGCAAGGCACATGATGAACTCCGATGACTTTGCACAATGAAGACATAGCTCATTTATCATTGATGGAAGAACTGTAAGATCAATGATCATTCACTTCGTCTTCAGCTGCAAGTTATCTTTGTCTTGAGCCATGCTTATGCATATAGTTTAAGGACAACAATCCTTTGTTCAAATTGGCATATTCCTTCGGGTATGTGTTGTCCACTAATCCTATGTAGGCATAAAACAAAGATTGAGATAGAAACCCAAAATAGCAAGATTAAAGATGGCATGACAAACAATAAAAAGGAAGGAGCACAATCTAGGAAACAAGAGGCACTATGAACAATAAGATGTGAGGCTGACCAAGCAAGGAAAACATCAAACAAAAGGGAAGGACCACACGAGTCTTCTGCTCTTCGTCATAGGGTGTCATCGCACTCCAATGATAAAGGTAGCATCCAAAGGTAAATGGTCAGTACTTAAAAAGTTTCTCCTTGATTCTGGTATGAATATAAACAAAGAACCTAATATGTTTGAGCAACAACTATCAATGATCAATCTTGATTAACTCAACATGTTTAGTTCTTTAGCATCACTCTCTTGATCTCATAGTCATAACCAAATGAGCTAAAATGTTATACACCTTATACTTGGAAGATGATAGTCATGATCATGTAAAGCTTGACACATCATGTACAGATAGACAATCCTTCCATGGGTTAAGCATTTCAACTCTTGTAGCCTGATGAACTTAATTGTTATATTCATGCTCAACCTTCTGATCTTACCACTTATGCTAAGATTGAACAATGCACACAACATGAACCACATCTTGTTCAACATGACTAAGGTTAGAGGAGTGAATAAAAGTTTTGGTTCTGTTGGTGTTTTCCCACCAACAGAGCCCATACACTTGATCTCTACCTTGTCTCCATGAGTAGGACACACTTTAATCCAAGTGTGGGGGAGTCAATTCCCCACTTTGGTCAAGTGGAGGTCCTAGAACTGCCAAAGAAAAAGAAATAAAAACTTAAAACCAAGACAGGTTTGGTAGAAGAAGGTGACACATCATCATGGGCACCATCACAAAAATCTTTATCTTCACTGAAAGAGCTAGTTTGGAGAAGAAGTACTCCCATGCGCCCAACCAAAGAAACTCCATGCCGTGCCAACACTAGAGGAATCAATGAGAAGGGAGAAGTCTTGTCCGGAGGACTTTAAACTCCGAACCCTTGCCATGAGGTAACATTGGTAGTTATCCATATTTACTTTCTTACATTGCATGATTTATTTTTTTTGTTACCATGTTTACTTTTCAGCATTGCATAGAAAAGAACAAAAATAATTATGCACTCATCAGACTGCATTCATGTAGCTTTAAAAAAAATGAATGAAAAAATGAAGCCCCATGTGAATAGTCCTATGGTGTATATAAGTCTGTAGGAGTCTTCACTGTGGTGGCATAAAAATAACAAAAATAATCATGCATACATATTTTCTTTCCTGCATAAAAAAATAGAAAATCCAAAAATACTATGTGAGCATCCTGCTATAACTCTGCTATAATGGAAATATACTTTGAGACCTCCATAACAACCAATCCTCGAACGGCTAACCACTAACTGTTTATCCTAATCCGTTCCACGAGTTTTAGTGTTTTGTGAGAATTTTCTGCAGGATGACTCCAAGAGCTAGTCCACCTAGGCATCTTCATCATCATCACTCGAAGTATACCTTCCTAAACATATAACTACTCACTGTGTGGAGGAAGCAACTTCTTGTTGGATGAGATCAAGATTTTCAACTACACTCGCTCTTACAAGCATGAGCCCCTCCATAAGGATCACTCAGCTTCAATGCTCAACCATGACAACAACTAGCTTGGGAGAAGGCTTCCCCTAGGTACCCAGGTAAGTGTACCTACGCAATTATTGAGTCAGTCTTTGAGTCTTATAAATAAATACTAAAAATATGTGAGCACATGAAGGTTCACCATAGTATCATAAGAAAACCCAAAAATACCAAAAATATATGGGCACATGAAGGTCCATGTATGTAGAGTCTTTAGTGTTTTATATAGTAGGAGTGTTAAAATGAAAAAAACCAAATAAAAATGTTTGTCTAGATAGAGTCAATAAATAGGCAAGCCCTTGAGATGATCCTTAAAGATGAAAATGATGAAAACCTGCTTGTTATAACACCTTTGAAGTCCCTAGTTTTTAGACATAAGTTTTTCCAAGTTTTGGCTTCGACTGTTTTGACATGAAGATTTACTCTGAGTCTAAAATTTGTGGGTTGCATATGCTTGATCTAAGTCTAGGTAATTAATTGATTTGATTAAGAAAGTTTGAGCTGCTGTCTATCTTGTTCTAAGTGACACTAGAGTTCTAGAGATTTATCTTTTGAAAAATGTAAAAACATAATGAGTTCCGATATAACAAAGCTTACATTCCCACCAGAGCCAAACATGATGAGATAGGCTAGATAAACTTCCACACATATGTTGCTTGTCATGCATTGAGTTTTATCAACCTTTGTGACCCTTGTGAGAGATTTGTCGTACTCTTGAATTGAGATCCACTTACACTCCACCTGCATATACACTACTCTACACTAGAGTAGCCACAACAACATGCCATTCCATCTACACCCATCCAAAAAATGTTTTGCTTCTACATTGGGAGAAAACACTAAAAATATTTCTATTAGATTAGCCACCCAATAAATGCTCCAAGCTCTTGATTGCTATCTCTTGAAAATCTTTAGTGCCAAAAGGAGTGTTATGAGCTATACGAAAGATATTTTTAAAAAGAAAAAATAAGGGAGTTAAAAAAATGGACAATCTGAATGATAAAAACAATGGGTACTTAGATGCTCGCCTCCCTAATGAAAAAAAAGAGAGAAGAAAAGAAAAGATAGCTCATAACCTCTCGCCAATTTTTAAAGTCCAAAAGAGAGATAGGCATTCAAGGAGCTGAGTAGAATTAGGTTCCACCATATATCCACTATATCCATACACATGCACATCTTGATTCGATTGTATGACTTGTTTCTCTTTGGATCCATTGTTTGACTTAACAACATGTGCATTGCAAGTTTGCTCTTTCAAGTTTTCTCCTCACCTATGAGCTCCACATAAGCTTTAGTTACAGGATGAAAAGAAAGACAAATATCATTTACTGCCTTGGTGAGAATCCATAAATACCAGATACACTGAGAGACTTGAGCGTGTCATACATAGGAAACTCTGAGTTTTATTTGAAAACCTCTAAAACCTCCAGAATGATAGTTGAACAAAGAGCTTGAGACATAGTGCTTGGCTGGATCATTCTATCTTTTGATTGCTCGAGACCCAAGTAAGAGCTGATAAGCCCCATAGTCAAAGGTAACATGAGTAAGTTTGAAGGTTAGCTCAGTTATTGCTTAGACTTGGAGGAGAATTTTTGTCTGAATACAGGTATACTTCTGAGGAGTTACTACAAGATGGGTACAATGCTTAAACTTACACATATCTTTCGATAGCTTTTATGAGCTTAGTTTGCTAAGGGACTAGCAAGGGTTAAGTATGGGGGGTGTTGTTGATGGTTGTTAATGACCAAATTTACCCGCCAACTAACTCTTAAAAGAGGCAATTTGCGATCACCAACATAGACTTAGGGTTTACACTAACGGAATTCCATGAGTTTTGGTGAATCCATGTTTCTATAGGTATATATTAGAAAAGCTATCAAAAGGACCAATATAATAGATTACAAGCACCTCAAATGATGAATTAGAATGCACCATTGCGAAGATCTCATCGAGACAATCAAAACGGACATATCATTTGCCATCTTTGGAGTTCCGGATGAAAAGATATCAAATCCACGGCGAAGGCTGCACTAAAAGACTCGAAGAGATGCAAGAAGACACCCCGCCGAAGCGGAGGGCCAACGGCCACTAGGCCAGACCGGCCGGTCTGGCCCTGGACCGGTCGGTCTGGGCCCTGGCCCGTGAAGCGAACTGGGATTTCAAAACTTGAAATTCCGACTCTTTTGCCCCTCTGTGATAGTCCCAGGATATCTCGGCTATCACGGGCATCCACTTTTCAACTGATTACAAGGTCATACAACACAGAGTATAAAAATAAGCCTAATACATAAACTAATTACAAGCCCACTGGGCTAAAACAAACAAAACACCGATAATCTACTCGTAGCGAAGCTTGATGATCTTCCAATCCACAGGCATCCTTGAGAGTAGACTGCAAACCAACTACTAATCTCAACACCATTGCAAGCAAAGAAATCTGCACACCACCAGATATGTGCAGATCATGGTCGGCACCGAATGAGCTTTGGTAGAAATAGAAAATAAAGGGATCTGGTGATCCTAATGTTTAGCTGTTGTTTGCATCCTAGCGCATGCAAAAAGGCATCAATAGTAACATAAATCTTCTAAAATTCCCAACCAAAATCTCACACTCACATACCATCATCATCAACATGTCTCATCACCAATCTCATCTCATCTCATATCTCACCACTCATCATCCCTCACAACACCCTCAATCTCTCAGTCTAAGCAACGAGGCGGCCTCCGCACGCCTCCCGTCTCAACGGCCTCAAGCCAGACCTATCTTCAAAGGAGAGAAGGCAAAGCACAAGAGAAGCTAGTGAGCTGAACCCTGCACACAGGTAAGTAACCCTGGACGAAAAACTCGAAGCTCGTTAGCTCGCTTGGCTCGCGGCCAGCTCGGCTCGGCTCGTTATCCTAATGAGCCGAGCCGAGCCAAGGTTTTAGCTCGTTAGGATAACGAGCCGAGTCGAGCTAGCTCGCGAGCTGCTCGCGAGCCTAATGAGCTGTGCATCGATGAATTAATGAGCCTAACGAGCTGCTCACGAGCCTTCGCGAGCCTAACGAGCCGTGCATGGATGAATTAATGAGCCTAACAAGCTGCTCGAGAGCCTAACAAGCCAAATGAGCTGTGCATGGATGAATTAACAAGCCTAACGAGCTGCTCACGAGCGTAACGAGCCGAGCTGAATGTAAGATATTCTTTATTTTATTTTCTATGTCCCTGGCTCACGAGCCAAATGAGCCGAGCCAAGCTTTTGGGCGAGCCGAGCCGAGCCAGCTTTTCAGCTCGTTAGTTATAACGAGCCAGCTCGAGCTAGCTCGTTATCCTAACGAGCCTTACCGAGCTGAGCCGAGCCGAGCCGAGCCAACTCGATATCCAGGCTCACAGGTAAGTGATCATAACCGAGACCGCGGCTATATGTATAGATTTTAACCTCTGCAGAGAGTACACTGTTACCCCACATGAACACCGTTGATGAGTCACCATTGACGATGAACACCACCACCACAAAATAGGCCGACGAACACCAGACCTATCCACCAGCCGGAGTGAAGATATATAGACGCCACTACATAAGCTAGGGTCGTGTCATCGAGGTTATGCGGTAACCTCCACCCTCGACACTAATTGCACAGGGGGCCCGCAACAAGCGTGCCTACTATCTCCCACAGAGATTGGTGGTCGCCTGCACTAATTTGGGCAATGGACCATACCCACCTAGGCATGTGGTGTGTACGAAAAGAACCCGTGATTTATGGTTGCAACCTACTCAGTCCTTAAGTTGGCTAGAGCGAGCACCTTCCACCAACCGTGTGCCTCACAGCACTAGACTCACCCCTCAGAGGTGATCTATCCTCCACAAACTCCTCATCCCCAATGTCCCTCATGGACCGTAGTCTAGGACTCTATGTTCCCACCACAGGAACTACCCTTGGTGCACTCCATACACCACGACAACCTCTCACTCTAGCCAGTGTCTCCAAGAATCAGGTCGAGGGCAAGGAATATCTCCAGAACTCCTCATATCACCACCACCCACTCGGGATTCACCGCTCCCGTCACGTATCAAACCAACATATACCTCATTGGGGTGCCTCACGGCCAAACCCCAACCACCATCCACATATCACCAAACCATCACACATCACATAACAAAGGCATGTATGTAATTACGATGGAGTAAATGCAAGCAAGCAGACAGGTATAAATATAAGTGGCGAGCGCGAAGCTAGGTAATCAGGGTGAAGTGGTTTCAATCAAGGCATTCAAGGCTCAGGAAATAGCATGCAACTCCTATTCTAGCAAATGAATAAATATAAAGTGCTAGCAATTCTACTTTGCAATGCCTAATGGGATTCTCTAATTAAAGGTGCTGCCATGACACCTGCGATATCGAGGTAGTAGTGGTACGCGTCTCTGGAAGTCGAGGTCTCCCACCATCAAGGTCCATCACCTCTGGGGGTGTCGTCAGGTCCATACGATCACTGAATCGTCGCTACGCAAAATAAAAGCCGAGAACGATGAGCAAATAAGAAGCAATAAAAATTGCATTAAAAACATACTCAAATAAGCAAACCAATTGCACTAGGAGGTAGAGGAAGATTTTAGAAAAAAATTATGAAACTGGTTTTATAATTTTTGGAGTCAGGATGAAATCTTGGTGAATTTTGGAAGTTAGAAGGGGTTGTTGAAAAAAATAGAAAAGGAGGGCAGGGATAGCGTGGGCCAGTTTCTGGCTTTGAACTCGTGGAAGGTTGAAGCTCAGGTAGGCTATGGGGCCTAGCTAGGCCGATTGGTCACTGGGCTTCGTGTTCCCACTCAGCAAGAAAAAGAATGGAGAGGGCCAGGGTGTCCTCGAGGTGTTCGACTGAAGGCCGGATCGGCTCGGCGGCGAGTTCGCCAGCGGGCGTGGTGCGAAGCGCAGCGTGTGCGTGCCGGCACGCGTGCAAGGTGGTGGCTTGTCCAGGCTCGGCCACACGGTGTTCGTGGCAAAGCACTACGTGCTATTGGTTGTGTACGTGGGTGTGTCCAGTGATGAGCTCATGGCTCCTCAAGTCATTATTTCAGTTCCCAGTGATTTATCAGCTAATAATATGAAAGATCCCATCATGAACTTTGGTGCATTTTCATTTGACAGAAGGCAGAACGTGATGATGGCAACCAAGCTAATTTTTAAAGGAAGTAATTTTCGCAAGAGACATGAGCTTAAAATA
Organism: Chrysopogon serrulatus; assembly: GCA_015844335.1. Classification (NCBI taxonomy): domain Eukaryota; kingdom Viridiplantae; phylum Streptophyta; class Magnoliopsida; order Poales; family Poaceae; genus Chrysopogon; species Chrysopogon serrulatus. The sequence goes on from JADLZL010002798.1 coordinate 29,338, forward strand.
AAAAGATTTATTCTGATTGGTGAAGTGCATGTCGAGATGCCAAGTTGAAAGATTTGGAGCCTATTATATTCATTTTTAGGCCAACGTGAGCCCATGCTGGATACGTAATATAGCAAGGTGATTAGCATTGCTGCCGTTTATTTTAATATTTCCTTTTGGCCAAAGTAGTGTTGCTAAGCATGTCACAGCTTTGTTCTGGTCTGGTCACCTGCGTGCGGGTCGGACTCGTGGTGCCTAAGTCCTGGTTGGAGTCGTTTGGCCTGCGAGCCATATAATCTGGACGCAGTCCATGTAAGAGAATAGACTGGATTTTATTTTGTGTTTTCGTCTAGGGTTTTCCCCAAGAGAAGCAGAGGGAGGTTCCTCTCCGGTCTACCTTGTCAATCCTTCTCGGATTGTGTGGAGTGCGTGATTGAGCTGCTGCAGCCTGACCGCGTCTCGGATTTCCGTCGGAATCCAGTTCTTCTGATCGTGGTTCGTCGCAGCCACGAGTGGAAGAAAATTATCTAGGGTTCAGATTGCATCTCTGTAAGTTGATTCCCTCTATCAGTGCTATTGCTATTTTCAGATTGGTTAAACAATCTCGTTTATCTTTTGTCCCTGAAAGCTTGCGCCATTTGGATTTGCATTGCCGCGGTCATTATTGCCTCATCTATACTATCTTTTGGTCACGTGAGATTATTCTATTGGCTGTTTGAGATCTATTGTCCATCGATTTAATATTACTATCAGCTAGCGGTGATCTTCTTACAAGTGTTAATTCGATTGGAACAGAAAACTATATTGTTTTGGTTACCAGATAATTAATTATTACTTGTGATACTTGAGAATATTTTCATTATTGCACATTTGTACCGTGAAAGATTGGGCATAATTCTTGGACAGCGTAGCCGTGTCTTTATCAAGTGGTATTCAGAGCTTAAGGTATACCATCAAGTTTAAAGTTATCCCTTAGTTTGTATTTTATCTTCATCCCATAATCCACGGCCATAATTGTTTCCCATCCTAGAGCCAGCCACGCCATAGCCTTTGCATAATTTAGTTTCAGAGTTATTTGTATTGAGTTTTGTGTCCTAGGTCAACGTCTTATTGCTGGTTTAGACCGTATTCTTCTCTAATTTGTGTTGATCCCTCCATCCGCAACCATTATATATCATCATCAATTTGCATCTTGTGTCCACATAAAACTCGATTTGGACAGCCTACCTTAAAACAGTCATAACTTTTTCGTCCAAACTTCGAAAGCGGGACGAATTTTATATCTACGGAGAACGCCAGAAAATTTTAGATTTGTTTCATCCCAGCAAAGCTGGGTTCGAAAAAATTAGATTTGCGAAATTCAATCAGCAAAATCGAGTTTTTGGGCCCACAAATTTTGGTGTTATTTTGAGAGCACAATACTTATTTTTCTATACACCACATCTTTTATCAATTGAGCTCAAATTTTTTATGGTTTGTTCTTGTGTGCTCCTTACTGAGAAAAAATATCAAAAGATCAAAAAAAGTTTGTATAAAAATAAAAAAATAGTAAAAGAAAAGAGAAGAGAATAGGAGCACATAAGGAACAACTAATTGCTCTATTTTGTGTGATGTCTTTGCCTTGTTCATGTCCATTGGTTTCATTCATAATTGTTCCTTTTATCCTTGTTTCACTCCCTTGTTTATCATAATTGGTGCTAGGAACACGCATAGGCCAGCAACTAGGACAAGTGCTTTGGACGTTTATTCAATATTGCTATCTGTTACTAAATTGTGTGCCACATATATAAATTTGTTTCTTTGTGTGCCTTCCAAGCTCCACATATATACTTCAGATCGATACAGAAAAAGACCCTTGCAATTTTGGTGCCACATCCTCACGGTATCACGAACCGGCCGCCCGGTTGTACCATTCCTTGTCTTGCTTTGGTAAGAACACTTGTAAGAATTTGGTAAGGCGTGTGAGAGTGTGCTTCCAACGACACATATTATAGTTGATAGGGCTTTTGATTTCTAACAATACCAAACAACAAATTTCTTTTTTAAGTGTGAATTGCAGGTCATCATGGATCAGCCGTCTTCCTCCATAGCTGCAGCGACATCATCACAACCACTTTCCACATGCACTCTGAGTTTGCACATCAAGTGCTCGGTTTCCAAATGGAGAAGGCGAGCAAATTTAGTTCAACAACGTGTTCCAAACATATTTTGTTGTGAAAGAGACACGTTGTCGTGTCATGATCGATGGTGAGAGTTGCAACAACCTTGCAAGTTTAGAGTTGGTTGAGAAGCTTGGTCTCACCACAAAGCCACATCCACATCCATACTACATGCTTTGGGTAAATTCTTGGGATAAAATAAAGGTAACTGAAATTACACACATTAAATTTTCCCTTGGTGTTTATAAGGATAGTGCAGATTTTGATATAGTACCTATGCAATCTTGTCATTTATTATTTGGTAAACCATGGATATCTGAAAATAAGGTTATGCACAATATGATTGCTAATAAATATTCATTCAAATACAATAGTAGAAATATTACTCTCATACCTATGACCATTGCTGAAATTTTAAGAGAAGATCTTATGAAAGTGGAGAGAAGAAAGAATGAGCCATTTAGAAAAGAATGGGTTATTTCAGATGTTAAGATATCTTCATCTAAATCTGAATTTTTACAAAATAAAGATATTGCTTTGTCTTTTGTTGAAACTAATAGTTTACAGCATGTATCCAAGAAAGAGGACAAGGTAATAGAGAAAGAACAGGTATGCTGTCTCGGGTAAAGAGCTCTCTTGAGATGCTGAATTTGCCCACCAATGATGCTATTAATGCAATACTAGAACCTTCTCTTGATTTACCTTTACCACATGATGATTCTACTGATATTTGTGATGAAGAGAAGTTGCATGATAGCACTTTTGTTATTGCTATGCCATCACTTGTGAAAGAAATTGATTCTTATATTTTGGAACAAAGTACTGTTGCTGCAAGTAAATATTGTCTTCCCATTACCACTGAAAAGGATGAGCTAAAATTATTATCTTCTTTAAATACTTTGGGTTATATTGAGTTTGATACTCTATGTGCTCTTAATGTTTTGGAAGAAAAATTTAAATATGCTGAATTGCCATGGTTATCTAGATATATATCAATTTGTTGGTAAATATAATTACAAAGGAGAGTATATGGTGCATCGTGTCTATATTTGTTCAAATCTAAAATCTCCTTTTACTATAAAAAATATGATCAACTAGGTAGGCTATGGGGCCTAGCTAGGCCGATTGGTCACTGGGCTTCGTGTTCCCACTCAGCAAGAAAAAGAACGGAGAGGGCCAGGGTGTCCTCGAGGTGTTCGACTGAAGGCCGGATCGGCTGGCGGCAAGTTCACCAGCGGGCGTGGTGCGAAGACGATGAATGCTCATCGTCGCAGCGTGTGCGTGCCGGCACGCGTGCAAGGTGGTGGCTTGTCTAGGCTCGGCCACACGGTGTTTGTGGCAAAGCACCACGTGCTATTGGTTGTGTATGTGGGTGTGTCCGGGCTGGTGCAAGACATGGTTGCTGGCAGCGAGCTCGCCGTGGCTGTGAAGGACATCACCTTGGCAACCAAATGGGCAAGGTGTGGCCAAGGTCCGGTGGGCGCTCGCATCCAATGCTTGCCTGCTCGCGGCTGTACTCAGCGGCTAGCAGGAACGCGGTGATGATGGCCGGTGCAGTGCTGTGCGCGTGCGAGCACGGCCCGAGGGACGGAACAGGCATAGGACATCACGGGCGGACAGAAAAGCCAGAGCTTTGGGGCTCAACGAGCGTTCCAGCAGGAAGGATCGAGGAAACGGCTCGAAGGCCGGACAACAGGGAGAACGGACGGTGGAAAGCAGCATCTTGGGTGCTCATCGTGGGTTTACAGCGGCCGGCTGCGATGTGCGGTAGGGGCGCGGTCGTGTCCGCGTTGCGGCCGCGGCGTCACCGGGTCGCTGGCGGTGGCTGTGGCTCCAGTCTTGGCGTCGTGAAGGTGCACAGTGGTGGCAAGGCGACAGCCGTGTCCTCGCCGAGATGGCAGAGTGGCGTGCTTCCCTGCGGCTGGTGGACGGAAACGGCATGGAGGTCAGTCACCGGCAAGAACAACGCGGCGACGGGGAAAATGGTCCGAGCTTTGGCAAGGGTAGGGGGTCATGCTCACCTGGGTTCTCGTCATCGCAGCTGTCCGGCTCAGCCGAGACAGGACGCCACAAGGCGCGGCAGGACACGGCCGTGGCCGTGGTGCGCACTGGCATTCCCGCGCAGCGCGGTGTGGAGGGGCTGCTAGTCCGCGTCGCAACTGCTAGGCCGAGGGAGTGCTCCTGGTGCGTTCGTCGGCGACGGCACGCACCGGGGTGGCTACGCCATGGCGCACCGAAGGCGAAGGCTTCTTGCGAGGCGGAGAACACGGCACCAAGGCCGATTTTAGGCAAGGGTGGCAACAGAGATGTAAAGGTGGGGGCTTTTGGTTGGGGAGGCTCACCGATGGGTTCGCGGCTTCGTCCGACGCCGATCGACGCAGCCGCGCGGGCTCAGTGGCGCGGCGAGAGCAGCAATACACCAAGACCTGGATGGCGACTCTGGGCTTGGGGCCGGTGTACGTCGCGACGGAGGCGAGGTGGTCCGAGGGTGCCTGGTGATGAAGTTGACGCAAGCTCACGAGCGATGGCATGGAAAGGAACGGCGCTGCGCGGAGGTCGACGTCGCAGCCACGGCCGTGGCGCTGTAGTTCGCCGGGAGCGGCGCCGTTGCCAGCACAGCCCTGGCCCTAGGGTGCCGTGGCCATGGTGCTGGGGCAGGGGAGCTAGGCGTGGGCGGCGACAGGGCCGTGCGCGGGGCAGCCAGCTCCGGCCAGCAGGGCCAAGGCCGCGCACCGACGCGTCGCGGCAAGGGAGCTAGAACACGGAGAAGACAGGGTGGCGGCGGCTGCTGGGAGTGGCAAGGGCAGGAGAAGGGTGAGGCAAATAGGAGAGGGAACTGGTGGCGGCGGCTGGACAGGGGAAGATGGCGAGGACAGCGACGGCTGCGGGCTTTATATGGCGTAGGCTAGGGCTCGCGAGGAGGAGCGTCCAACGGGCGGCGGGGATCCTCGGCATCCGCGTTGCCGGGACACACGGCACGCATCCACAGTACAGGCAGGTGGCCGGCGAGACGAACGGAAAGCAGCGTGCGGGTTTGCTTGTACGGAGAAAGAAGAAGACGACGGCGTTCGACGGAAAGGCGACGGGAGTTCGGAGTGCTGACGGGTGCGGAACGGAGGGAGCCTTTCCCCACTCGATCTCATTGGCTGGTGGGACCCAAGGTCACAGCGGCATGCAGTGGCGGCGTTTCCTTCGTAGCGAAGGGAACGGTGGCGGCGTTTCCACGCCCGCGTGCTGTGCACGCGAGAGAGGCGGAGAAGGGGAGCTGGGCTGCTTTTGGACGAGTTGGGCCTGGGCCAAGAAGGGGAGGCGAGTGCGGTGGAGTGAGTGCGCGGCGGCCTGCCTAATCACGTATATCCGTAATAAAAATCAGGCACATAGTGATCAGGCCAACGGTATGTACGTGAGTAATCAAGGACCCATGTACAGGAGCATGCAGCGTGAGTGCTGCTATGTGCATGAGTATATAGGTGATTAGCATATGGCTTTAGGGAAGGAGGGTAGGCCGGCTGGCATGTCTGGGTTTTGGATCAGGAAAAGAGGTTACCTCCAAGCACAAGAAAATAAAATCCAAACCACACATGCACTTATATTACATGCGCTGCACAAATTAATTAGGAGCTTTGCCATGTGATGCTAATTATATTTTATTTGATTTTATAAATTGCGGTTCAGAGGGATAGAGGGAGAGAATATTTCACAAAGTCATTGGTCAGATACTACACGTAACACACATTCAGACAAAAATTTTAAAAGGTCAGGATTTTTATTACTTAGAAATTTGCGGAATGTTACAGCCCGTTCGTGGCCTGTTTCGCCCAGGTTGCTCCACCGCCTTAGGGTTTCAATCTCAGCCATCCGCCAAAGTCGGTTTGATCCGATGGCTCACGATCATCGCCCGAGGCTATAAAAGCAGCCCACACCCCCAGGGGGAGGCATCCCCATGAAACCCTAATTCATATTCTCTGAAGGAGGATCAGAGAGGTGTCCCTTGAATGGATAACCTCTCAAGGGTTAGCAATTAAGGAGACATCCTCATTAGGATCTAGTCTTAGAAATAGAGAGATAGAGAGGGGAAGGACATAGGAGGAGGTGTCGGCCTGTCGGTGCTACCTCCATGGCTTGTACCTTAGCGGAAGTTAATCTATGTCTGGGATTTCTCTGGTAATCATCTTCTTTCTTTAAGCAATTGTGTTTATATTGTTCTTCTGGTCGTGAGTCTCTTTTGAGCGATTTAATCTATTGCAATAGGTTAAGGTATAATTCGTAGTGTAGACGTGGTGCGTAGACTTGGATTACTCGTAGATGTACCCTATCTTCCGGATTGGGTGGTAGCTCGCGGAGGTGACTTTATAGCTCCGTTGAATCCTATGTATCCCACTATCCCGTTGGTAGGCCGAGCAGGAGTATAATTGGTAGGAAGGTCATAGCTTTGCCTATGCTCTTTCTATGCAATTTCCACAGATAGGACATATAAACATAGCTTATCGAGAGTAGAACGTGTGAATGTTGATATCTGTTAATGCCTACTGAATATTCCGCAAGCGCACGGATATCGTTGTAGCACTTCACCCAGAGGTTTTAAATATCGTATCCACAAGGAAACAATGAGGTTAACTACGACAGCTTACTTAACCCAGAGTAGCAACAAGATCTTTAGAAGGTTGAGAATATAGAGGAGACTGCTAAGGTTCACACGTTCTACTCTCAATAAGCTATTTTTATATGTTCTATCTGTGGAAATTGCATAGAAAGAGCATAGGCAAAACTATGACCTTTCTACCAATTATACTCTTGCTTGGCCTACCAACGGAATAGTGGGATACATAGGATTCAACGGAGCTATAAAGTCACCTCCGCGAGCTACCACCAAATCCGAAAGATAGGGTACATCTACGAGTAATCTGAGTCTAAGCACCACGCCTACACTACGAATTATACCTTAACCTATTGCAATAGATTAAAGCGCTCAAAAGAGACTTGCGACCAGAAGAACAATATAAACACAATTGCTTAAAGAAAGAAGAAGATGATTAGCAGAGAAATCCCAGACGTAGATTAACTTCCGCCAAGGTACATGCCATGGAGGTAGCACCGACAGGCCAGCACCTCCTCCCAAGTCCTTTCCCTCTCTATCTCTCTATTTCTAAGACTAGATCCTAATGAGGATTAGTCTCCTTAATTGCTAACCGCAGAGAGGTTATCCATTCAAGGGACACCTCTCTGATCCTCCTTCAGAGAATATGAAGTAGGGTTTCATGGGTATGGCCCCCCGGGGGGTCCTGCCCTTCTTTTATAGCCCGGTAGGATGAACGTGAGCCCCTGGATCAAACCGACTTTGGTGGACGGCTGAGATTGAAACCCTAAGGCGGTGGAGCAGGTGGGTCGAAGCGGGCCGCGAACGGAGGTTGGGCCAGACCGGTCGGTCTGGGGTGGGACCAGCCGGTCCCACTCTGGGCCTGTTTGCGGTCCACTTCGACGTGGTGTCTTCTTGCGCCTTCTGGAGTCTTCTAGTGCAGCCCCCACAGTGGAATTGATATCTTTTTATCCGAAACTCCGAAAATGGTAAATGATATGTCCGTTTCGATCGTCTCGACGAGCTCTTTGTAATGGTGCATCCAATTCATCATTTGAGGTGCTTGTAATCTGTCATATTGGTCCTTTTTGATAGCTTTTCCTATATGTACCTGTGGAAACATGGATTCACCAAAACTCGTGGAATTCTATTAGTGTAAACCCTAAGTCTATGTTGGTGATCGCAAATGTGCCTATTTCAAGAGTTAGTTGACGGGTAGATTTGGTCATTAATGACCGTCAACAACACCCCCACACTTAACCTTTGCTAGCCTCTTAGTAAAGCTAAGCTCATAAAAGCTATCAAAAGATATGTGTAAGTTTAAGTATTGTAGCCATCTTGTAGTAACTCCTCAGAAGTATACCTGCATTCAGACAAAAATTCTCATCCAAGTCTAAGCAATAACTGAGCTGACCTTCAAACTCACTCATGTTGCCTTTGACTATGGGGCTTATCAGCTCTTACTTGGGTCTCGAGCAATCGAAAGACAGAAAGATCCAGCCAAGCACTATGTCTCGAGCTTCTTTGTTCAACTATCGTTCTGGAGGTTTTAGAGGTTTTCAAATAAAACTCAGAGTTTCCTATGTGTGACACTCTCAAGTCTCTCAGTGTATCTGGTTTTTATGGATTCTCACCAAGGCAGTAAATGATGTTTGCCTTTCTTTTCATCCTGTAACTAAAGCCTATGTGGAGCTTATAGGTGAGGAGAAAAATTGAAAGAGCAAACTTGCAACACACATGTTGTTAAGTTAAACAATGGATCCAAAGAGAAACAAACCATACAATCGAATCAAGATGTGCATGTGTATGGATATGGTGGATATATGGTGGAACCTAATTCTACTTAGCTCCTTGAATGCCTATCTCTCTTTTGGACTTTGAAAATTGGCCAGAGGTTATGAGCTATCTTTTCTTTTCTTCTCTCTCTTTTTTTCATCAGGGAGGCGTGCATATAAGTACCCATTGTCAGCTCTTGGACACTTGTCCATTTTTCTTTTCTTCTTCCTTTTTTATTTTCTCTCTTTTTTTTCAAATATCTTTTTGCCTAGCTCATAGCACTCCTTTTGGCATTTATGGATTTGAAGAGATAGCAACAGGAACTTAGAGCATTTATTGGGTGGCTATCCTAATGGAAATATTTTTTGTGTTCTCTCAAAAAACATTTTTGGAACGGATTTATATGGAATGGCATGTTGTTGCGCCTACTCTAGTGTAGAGTAGTGCATATGTAGGTGGAGTGTAAGTGGATCTTGATTCAAGAGTATGACAAATCTCTCACAAGGGTCACAAAGGTTGACAAAACTCAATGCATGACAAGCAGCATATATGTGAAAGTTTAACTAGCCTATCTTATCATGTTTGGCTCTAGTGAGAATGTAAGCTTTGTCATATAGGAACTCATCATGTAGGGTTTTGCATTTTTCAAAAGATAAATCTCTAGAACTCTAGTGTCACTCAGAACAAGATAAATAGCAGCTCAAACTTTCTCAATCAAATTAATCAATTACCTAGACTTAGATCAAGCATATGCAACCCACAAGTTTTAGGCTTAGAGTAAATCTTCATGTCAAAGCAGTCGAAGCCAAAACTTGGGAAAACTTATATCTAAAAACTAGCCACTTCAAAGGTGTTATAACAGAGCAGCTTTTTATCATTTTCATCTGTAAGGATCATCTCAAGGGCTTGCCTATTTATTGACTCTATTTAGACAAATATTTTTTATTTGGTTTTTCATCTTTAAGACTCATACAAAATAAGACTCTAAAGACTCTACAAACATGGACCTTCATGTGCCCATATATTTTTGGTATTTTTGGATTTTCTTATGATACTATGGTGAACCTTCATGTGCTCACATATTTTTGGTATTTTTAGATTTTATGACTGACTCAATAATCGCGTAGGTACACTTACCTAGGTACCTAGAGGAAGCCTTCCCCCAAGCTAGTTGTTGCCGTGGTTGAGCATTGAAGCTGAGCGGTCCTCATGGAGGGGCTCATGCTTGTAAGAGCAGGTGTAGCCGGGAACCTCAATCTCATCCAACAAGAAGTTGCTTCCTCCATATAGTGATTAGTTGTTTGTTAGGAAGGGTACTTCGAGTAGTGTAGATGATGATTCCTAGGTGGACTAGCTCTTAGAGTCATCCTGCAGCAAACATCTCACAAAACACCAAAACTCGTGGAACGGATTAGAATAAGCAGTTAGTGGTTTGCCGTTTTATGAACTGGTTGTTGTGAGAGGTTTTCAAAGGTTGTTACAGTGTATATAGTGCAGCAAGATGCTCAATGATTATTTTTTGAATTTTTTTATCGAACAGAAAGGAAATATGTATGCTAATTTTTATTTTATTTTTGGGCCACCACGGTAAACACTCCTTTAGTTTGCACTATAGGGATGTCACATGAGGCTTCATGTTTTATGATGTATGAGTGTAGTCTGATGAATGTATGATTATTTTTGTTCTTTTCAATGCAATGCTAGAAAGTAAACATGCTAACAGAAAATAAATCTTTTCAATGTAATGCTTAGAAAGTAAACATGCTAACAGAAAATAAATCATGCTAAGTAAGAAAGTAAATATAGATAACTACCAATGTTACCTCATGGCAAGGGTTCAGAATGTAATGTCCTCTGGACAAGACTTCTCCCTTCTCGTTGATTCCTCCTATGTTAGCACGGCATAGAGTTTCTTTGGTTAGGCGCATGGGAGTGCTTCTTCTCCAAGCTAGCTCTCTTGATCAGGATGAAGGTTTTTTTTTTTGATAATGCCTCTAGTGATGGTGTCACCTTCTTCTTCCAAACCTATCTTGGTTTTGAGTCTTGATTTTGCTTTGACAGGTCCAGGACCTTTCACTTGTACCAAAGTAGGGAATTAACTCCCCCACACTTGGATTGAAGTGTGTCCTACTCATGGAAACAAGGTAGAGATCAAGTGCATAGGCTCTGCTGGTGGAAAAACACCAACGGAACCAAAACTTTTATTCTACTCTTCTAACCTTAGTCATATTGAACAAGATATGGTTCATGTTATGTGCATTGTTCAATCTTAGCATGAGTGGTAGGATAAGAAGGTTGAGCATGAATGCAACATTTAAGTTGAAATGCTTAACCCAAGGAAGGATGGTCTATGTGTACATGATGTATCAAGAGTTGAAATGCTTAACCCAAGGAAGGATGGTCTCTCTGTACATGATGTATCAAGCTTTACATGATCATGACTATCATCTTCCAAGCATAAGGTGTATAACATTTTAGCTCATGGTTAAGACTACGGGATCAAGATAGTGCTATTATGGACCAGTTTAAAGAACTAAACATGTTGAGTTAATCAAAATTGATCATTGATAATTGTTACTCATACATGTTAGGTTCTTTGTTTATGTTCATACCAGAATCAAGGAAAAGCTTTTTGAGTAGTGACCATTTACCTTTAGATGTTACCTTTGGCATTAGAGTGTGATGACACCCTATGACAAGAGTAGATGATTTTTTATGGTCCATCTCTTTGGCTTGATGTTTTCCTTGTTTGGTCAGCCTCATATCTTGCTGTTCATAGTACCTTTTGTTTTCTAGATTGTGCTCTTTCCTTCTCATCCTCTTTTCTTGATCTTGCCATTTTGAACTTTTGTCTCACTCTTTGTTTTATGCCTGTGTATGATTAGTGGACAACACATACCCGAAGGAGTATACCAATTTGAATAGGGGATTGTTGTCTCTAAACTATATGCATAAGCAGGGCTTAAGGCAACGGTAACTTGCAGCTGAAGACAAAGTGAATGATCTTTGATACTTACAGTTCTTCTATCAATGATGAATGAGCTGTGTTCTTATTGTGCAAAGTTACCGGAGTTCATCATGTGCCTTGCTTCATCTCGCTTTGAATTCATCTCCTAACTCACCCAGATTGGATTTAGGAGTTTTCTGCAGGGGTTAGTCCAACAAAATATCCAATGTCTACTAAAGCGTACTCTTGGTTCAAAAATCAACCTAGAGACCACGTCTAATTTGATTCAGGAAGGCATTTTAACCTAAGCACCACGCTTAATTTAGAAGCCTTTAGAAGTAAGATCAACACCCCTTTTGATTTAAACTAAGCACCATGCCTAATTTAAAAAGGTGTATGAAAATATTTCTAAACCTTAAGTATACTATAGTAAGCAAAGGTAGCATGAAAGTTTTGTAGAGGTTTATTCAAATGGAGATGAAGATCATGATTGAGTATGGCTTAAAGTTAGAGACAACCAAGATCAGCAACATGGCATATGATTGTTTTTTTCTTTTAGACAAGTTCATCCCCCACACTTGAATTCTTGCAAGGCAAGATCAAGTTTGGATGGATGTGATCTAATGTTGCATGATAATTGGTTGGACATAACTTGCACCATCATCCTTCATTCTCTTTCCTTCAAACCTGGAAGGTTAGTGACAAAGATACCCGAAGGTATACTCTCATAATTATATCTTTATCCGTATTTCACAAGGCAATCATATCATAATGTCAAAGTTTATGTTTCTCCTGAAAGCGCAGCATTTGGTCAAAAGCTCATTTTTGGGAAGCCTCAAGGTTGTGTTTTAAGATGGTGAAGTGGCTTCCCCTCCAACACCAATCTTTCTATACCTACCTCAAGATTCACACCTCAAGATCTACAATATTTATGATAAACATATGCATCTACAACCACCCTTTCAAAAGTTTTAGGATCAGCAAGAATGAGGGGGTTAAAGATCTCGTGTGAAGCCATGGTAGAGAGACCAATTGATTCAAAAGTTCTCTCATATGAGCATGGGTTTGATGAGGTCTTTATAAAGTAGCCTCCATGCTCATTGATGTTACCTTCCTCTAAGGGTGACTCTTCATGAATGTCTATAGGTGAAAACATTATCTCTTTCATTCCATGCCTATGACATTCATTAGTCATTTTATGGTCTAGGATTTTTTTGGGATTGGCAACACTCAAATTGGTCTTATCAAAAGCCTCTTCCAAACTTGGATGAGTCATAGGTTCATCATTTGGATCTATGCTGAGGCTGGATTCTATCAAGGCTTCTTCCTTATCCATCCATTCTACACATTCCAGCCATTTTTGTAGCATCTCTTGGTTATTCTCGTGGTCTTCATGACTCCTATGCTTTGATTGTCTTGGCGGATCTCTAGGATCATCATGAGACTTAGGAGAACGAGTGTCAAAGGATTTGTTGGGGTCAAGGATGGGATTAAAGATGGGTTGAGATGAGGCATCTATTATGGGTATAGAAGGGGAGAAGATAGGATTGACTTCAAAATAATTTGGCTCTCCTTCTATGACATTGCTAGTCATCCCATCCTCGAATTCTTCCCAAACAGGATGCTTTTCAAGAGGTTCGTTCTCCAGAAAAAGTGAATTATATGTACGTGAAAGGATCTTGTAGGGCTGAAAGCGTATGCTTTCCCCAAAATCATCTTTTAAAAGGTTTCTTCTTCTTTTGGAGGATTTTGGGTTATGGATGGTTTAGAATTGATAGCTAAATCTTGGGATTGGAATGGTTGTGGTTTAGCTATCGAAATTTCTTCTTCTTGTTCGGGAGTGAGTGCTAGGGCAAGGGATCCTTCCATTAATTCTATCAAGTACAGACCTTGCTTCTCTAGGGCTCAAACAGAGGAAAACTCCTTCAGAGGCTACATCAAGAGATTGCCTAACATTCTCACTAAGACCCATGTAAAATTTTTGAAGAAGCATCGGGTCAAAGGTGAGGTCATTAAAACGATCCTATGATGTTCCAAGAGATTCTTCTTCTAGTTGTCTAAAAGTTAGAATCTCCTCTCGAGTGGAAATCACTGTAGAGATAGGAGAGAATTTTGAGCAAAATTTAGAGCATAACATCCCCCAATCTCCTTGGACACTTTCTACGGCCTGATCATACTAAATTTTAGCTCTTCCCATCAAAGAGAATGGAAAGAACATCCATCTTAAGGTCCTTTTAGACATGCCAGTGATATGCAAGCATGCACAGGTCAGATCAAACTCCCATAGGTGTGCGTATGGGTTTTCATCGTCTTCTCCCAAGAAGGATTGTTTTCTAATCATGTTTACTAAACGTGAGGGAAGCTCATGGCCAGATGCTTTGATGGTCTCTAAAGTTTTTAGTGGCTCTAAGCTTGCTCCTGTAGGTTTAGCAAGGTTAAAGATAGGAGTGGAATTTGTGGGATCCATTTAAGGATATAAAAGGTAAAGAGATATATGGTACATGTAGCACCCAGTTTTAATAAACAAAACTAGGCTTACCATATGTGTGCCCAGGAAGTCCACACATACAGAAACAGAAGTAGAGAGTATCAAAATCAGTGTTATATAGCAAAAACTTACATATATTTAACACTTACATCAGAGTAACACGAGATGGTAGCTAATCTTTTCTTGAAGCTCCATCTTCACAGGGACGGTTGACTGGGGCACTATACGCCTAGCACTTCTTAGAAAAACTCACTAGCTCCACTATCTAGTACCCATCCGGGATTTTCCAAAGTAATAAAAAAAATAAAGGCAAGCGCGTAAGTACATGTCGTACTTAGCAAATATAACGTGGGGTTCATGAGGCTCAAAAGGCTGACACTGGTTTACTGTGATTAGCTTTTTAAAAGATTAACACTTTGGCAATAATAGCAACAAGGTAGTAGCATTTCCCATAACACATGATCAGGTAAACAAGAATAAAGAATAATACATAACAACATAATTAAACAAAATAATTAAACATCATACATCCGTGATCAGCTATTCCGTAAGAATCCCAAAGGCCGCCCGTGTCCGTGGGCACAGCTAGTATACCAGTTTATTAAACTCTGCGCAGAGGTGTACACTTTCACTGTGAGTCGTGATTTACCCTTTCGCCCGAGGTGATCAGCCTCTTGATCTACTTCCAAGGAAGATCGGCAGGGTTCACTATGAAGCCTTTCAAAGGTTCGTCTAACAAGTTAGGGCCGCTAGGATTCCGTGGCAAGCAGATGTAGAGCCCCCCTTCCAAATGGTTCACACCCGCAGCAAACACACATAAGGACAGAGGCCGCACTATACCCATTGTGGCACGCCCCTCTTGCGCCTTTCGGTAACCACTAACAAGCTAGAAAAGGTCCTCATACTTGACTAAAGCCAGAGCCATATAGCCCTCACAGCTGTACTGTAAATCCCGGTGACCACTTACAGATAAGTCCTTATGGAGAGAAACTAGAGCAACAAAACACCAAGCTCTAGATCTCTATAACAGTAATAGAATCATCTTTTAATGTTAATGCATATTCCATTATTCATGTTACGAGATCATGGTTACATATATCCAGCACTAGCAAGTACTACCCACATGCACATATCCCAAGTCATCAAGGTAGATAGTAATCAACTCTAAGTCATCCTTAATAGGGAATCAAAGATACATGCATATGAAATATAGTGGTTATTGTGAATAGGTAATCAAGGAGGTCCCAAGCTATACTTGCCTTATATACTTGTTTAAATCTTCTCATACTTTTAGTCATCAGCTTCTGATCTCTAAAGGTCTCTGACGGTTCTCGTTCTACTCGTAGCAAACACCACGTATAGAGAAACATACAAACACGCAAAAAGAGACACTAAGAACAATACACCAAACAGCGTTCTAACTGAGAGGATTCATTGCTACGGTCACGAGAACGCGAGGAACGTCGAAAACCAACTATTGATAGAATAAAACGACTACTGATAATTTTACATTATAAAAGAGAAGAAACAGTTGCGAGCTTGATTTATTTTAGTTGATAAAACCATAAAAATATTATTAGTTCAGATTTAACAAAACATATTTGAACTTAAAAGCCGAGTTAAAGCTAACCATTATTTTATTTTATAACTATTCTCATATAATTTATTTAGCAAGTTAAGCTTTATTATCTTTGCAAAAAGGAGTAAACATGTGAGAGCATCTAAACGAGCTATACATCATGAGTGTTTACGCTATGCAAATTAATAATTGAAAATCATATTATTACTAGCAATTAATTCATACCAATATTTGTATAGTAAACAGTGCAGTAGAAAACCTATGTTGCTTTTAATTCTAAAACTAGTTTAAATACACATTAGTCAAATTAATATTTAATTATGAACACATAAACATGGGACATGATAAGCATCCCTGCTAAGCCGTAGATCACAGTGGTAAATATAAAACTAACGCGACAAATGAACTGAAACAAAGCTAATAAAATAGATAAGATATGAATTGGATAGGTGCACGTGTGTGGATCATGGGTCATTATGCAGGCATAGTAGCAGAGAGGAGGACCTGGGGCATCAGCTGGACAGGATCGGAGCTAGCAATGGCATCTCGGAGCACCAGCGGGCCATGGCTTCGTAGAACTGAGTGGCAACCAAAGTGGGTTTGGCAAGCAGCAGACGACGATGGCTACTTCACCGGCTCAGCCTCACGACGAGCATGGCCACGGCAAGCACGGAAGGCTGGCACAACTGCGGCACGTTAGCAGGCTGCACTGCACACGATCGCCAACTGCAGATCGCAGGGCAAGTTAATTAAGGAAACAGATAACGTACATGGCTTAATTAACTAGGGATGGATGTAGAAGATAAAGGAGGCAGGGGAAGGACACGGAGGTGCCCACACACGTTGAAGGACCATGGCAGGATCATGTAGCCTGGCTAAATAGAGCTGACGATGGATGGTCATCAGCAGTGCCAACGTATGCAGCGGCATGGCACCAGGTGATCGCCCATCAGATTACCGAACGGCCGGACGCAGCCACGCGTTGGAGATCGGTAGAAACATGGCCGCTGGTGGCTTTGCTTGCTTGAAGCCGGAAATAAATAGATTGATTACGAGTTGGCTTCTCAGCTGCATGACAACCAGCCCGGACGCATGCGACATGGAGATAAATCTAACCAAGGTTGCCGGAGAGGTTTTAAAACAAAACAAGGAATGGAGAATTGCTTAGAAAAGAAAGGATATACTGAATGAGGCGAAGTGATGACAGGGGCTCACGTTGATGATCTGTGGTGAAGAGGAAGAGGATGTCGTCGGCAACTCTTCGGCGGCAACACGGCAAGGAGAGAATGAAATATTATTTACATCTTAGGGTTTCCAAATTAGGAGCTCCCTTTAATGTATTTTTGGTGTATTTTGCCCAAAGAGTTGGTACATATATATAGCGAGAAAAACACCGTGCATTAACATCAACTAGCAATATGGTACTAATTGATGTTACACCCTCCACTTATACTAATGGGCCTAAATAACCATTAAAAACCCATTAGTAAATAAATGCTTAAGCCTTTAGGATTTAATAGGATTATTGCACATGGGCTTTTTGGGCTGGTGGAAAAATAGAGATTTAATTATTTTCGGAATTAATTATTTTCAGGATTAAAATAATTCTAGAAAAGTCTAGAATCGATATTTAAGCCTCGAAAAATAATCCAAAAGCTCCAAAAATTATAGGAAAATTCTCGAAGACAGTTTAGAACATAATGAACCCAAATAAAGTATTTGGAGCTCATGAAAAAGGATTTTTGAGCATCAAGAAAATATAGTTTGCTCTAGGAAAAATAGGAAGGCGCTTTAAAAGTCCGAAAAATTCTCAGGAAGGGTTGAATGATGTCTAATCATGTTTTAAAAACTTAACACACTCAAAGCACCAAATTTAATCAACAATCAAATACCGCCCAAAAAAAAGAGAGCCCTTCAAATTAATTCTAAAAGATTTGAAAATCACCATTTTATTTATAAAAGCATATAGAAACTTAAACTAATGTTGATAAATTTTATGCAACCATTAAAAAAACTTTTTTATTTAGTGTTTTTCTATGCACAACCCAAAATCGGAAATTTTGGAGTGTGACAGTACAAAGGAAAAGATAAAAGTATAATACAAGGTTAAGATAGTTTAGTAGATAACTTCAGCAAACCATTTCCCGACAATGGCGCCGAAATGCTTATTGATATACATTAATGCCTACTGAATATTCCACAAGCGCACGGATATCATTGTAGCACTTCACCCAGAGGTTTTAAATATCAAATCATAAGGAAACGGTAAGGTTAACTATGACAGCTTGCTTAACCCAGAGTAGCAACAAGATCTTTAGAAGGTTAAGAATATAGAGGAGACTGCTAAGGTTCACACGTTCTACTCTCAATAAGCTATGTTTATATGTTCTATCTGTGGAAATTGCATAGAAAGAGCACAGGCAAAACTATGACCTTTCTACCAATTATACTCCTACTCGGCCTACCAACGGATAGTGGGATACATAGGATTCAACGGAGCTATAAAGTCACCTCTGCGTGCTACCACCAAATCCGGAAGATAGGGTACATCTATGAGTAATCCGAGTCTAAGCACCACGCCTACACTACGAATTATACCTTAACCTATTGCAATAGATTAAAGCGCTCAAAAGAGACTCGTGACCAGAAGAACAATATAAACACAATTGCTTAAAGAAAGAAGAAGATGATTACCAGAGAAATCCTAGACGTAGATTAACTTTCGCCAAGGAACAAGCCATGGAGGCAGCACCGATAGGCCGGCACCTCCTCCTAAGTCCTTCCCCTCTCTATCTCTCTATTTCTAAGACTAGATCCTAATGAGGATTAGTCTCCTTAATTGCTAACCCTAGAGAGGTTATCCATTCAAGGGACACCTCTCTAATCCTCCTTCAGAGAATATGAATTAGGGTTTCATGAGGATTCCCCCTAGGGGGGTCCTGCTCTTCTTTTATAGCCCGGTGGGATGAATGTGAGCCCTTGGATCAAACCGACTTTGGTGGACGGCTGAGATTGAAACCCTAAGGCGGTCGAGCAGGTGGGTCGAAGCGGGCCGCGAACGGAGCTTGGGCCAGACCGACCGGTCTGGGGTGGGACCGGCCGGTCCCACTCTAGGCCCGTTTGCGGTTCGCTTCGACGTGGTGTCTTCTTGCGCCTTCTGGAGTCTTCTAGTGCAGCCTCCGCGGTGGAATTGATATCTTTTCATCCGAAACTCCGAAAATGGTAAATGATATGTCCGTTTCGATCGTCTCAATGAGCTCTTTGCAATGGTGCATTCCAATTCATTATTTGAGGTGCTTGTAATCTATCATATTGGTCCTTTTTTATAGCTTTTCCTATATGTACCTGTAGAAACATGGATTCACCAAAACTCGTGGAATTCCGTTAGTGTAAACCCTAAGTCTATGTTGGTGATCGCAAATGTGCCTCTTTCAAGAGTTAGTTGATGGGTAGATTTGGTCATTAACGACCGTCAACAGTGAACCTTAGCAATCTCCTCTATATTCTCAACCTTCTAAAGATCTTGTTGCTACTCCGGGTTGAGTTAGCTGTCATAGTTAACTTCACCATTTCCTTGTGGATACGATATTTAAAACCTCCGGGTGAAGTGCTACAACGGTATCCGTGCGCTTGCGGAATATTCAGTAGGCATTAACAGATATCAACAGTATGCGTTGGAAGGAGTAGATCACCACTCGCTAAATGATCTTGCCTTTCTCTCCTTGATAGCCCGCTCTGTTCGATCCCATCTTGATCGTGGCGAATGGATCAAAGATCGGACTATCTCTCTTTAGTTAGCAAGGCTATGGTCGATGTCATGCCCTGAGACCATGAGAGTCGACCCAATCGACCGAGTGAAACCATCTTCACCGAAGATGTGATCGAGAGCATGACATAGATATGCCTACGCTAACTCCTCACTTCTCGGCTCCGGACGTTATCATGTCATGTGGATCGAGAGGACCCAAAGTTGTTGCTCAGTTTATATTACACCTACCCTTCTACTACCGTTGGATACCATAGTGGGTCAGTTGAAGTACATGAGAACCAAGTCACAATAGTATTTGATAGTTCTTGTTTACTTATGTCCAATTGTGACTTGTCAGGTAGAGGCTACAAGAGTCGAGCCCCGTTGGTCTTACCTTTCTTCTTGCTAGGCCCGTCTTCTAATCCCCGTCAACTCCATGATGTCCAGATCGAGAGAACATGAGCCAAGGTGTTTGCTATGGATAAGCTTAGGCTTAACCCATTTATCTTAAAGCCATACTGGCTTGGTCATGACTCTAGCTTATGCCTAGCAAACCACCACTTTTCTCCTTGGCCTGAGGATTGGACATATGCCAGGAGGGCTAGGTCGTGCATCTTTTAATGTCTTTGGTGTTAATGGATCTTCCTATGCTTGTCGTCCTTTCGAGTATTGTGTGTTCTCTTGCCTTGCGTGTCGTTTCATGGAGTAGCTACAATGTGCTCAACGATGCTCGAACTGGGACCCATTGGAGGAGGAGAACGTGGACGACGAAAGGACCTGAGGAAAACCCCGTTGTATGACTACCCCAACGGAAGGAGAATTGTACCACTACTTCCACGACATCGCAGGTGTCATGGCAGCACCTTCTTTTAGAGAATCCTATTAGGCATTGCATAATATTAAGAACTGGTAGCGCTTTACATTTATTCCTTTGCTAGTACTTGGATGCATGCTATTGCCTGAGCCTTTATTACTTGATTGCAATCACTCTACCATGTAACCCAGCTTTGCGCTCACACCCACTTACTTATGTTAATCCACCTGCTTGCTTACATGTTATATCACCATATTTACTTAAACTCCACTCGTATTGTGTCTGTGATGTGATGCTGGTGGTGAACCCTAGGAATGGTTTGGCTTGAGATGCCGGACTTGGTGGATTGGGAGCGTGCTGCGCATGTCTTAGGTGTGTGGAGAGTGAGGGCCGTGTCGACCGAGCTGGAGTATACGATGAGCCTTGGGCGAGTCTTGTCGTGTGATGCTACCTAGGCATCCTATGATGTGATGTGATTACCTGTGGCGGGTAAATGTGTTGTGATGAGGAGAACCCTGGGTGTGAGCCTAAGAGGCGGAGCCCAGGGAGGAGGTGCTGTGGTGGCACGTAAAATGGTAAACCTGACGAAGACATTCTAGCTTGGTCAAACCCTAAGGACTCACTAGTACATGGACTCACCGAGAATCCCTTGCATCTCACTCGCTCCCTAATTGGAAGGGGGATGGCTGGAGTACTTGGTAGGGCGGTGCCACTACTATTGGGTGAAAGTGTGTAGGGAGGTATGGGCATGAGGGACTCACACCCTTATAAGACAACACGGTTGCTGTGACATTCGGGATGTCACGTTGTGTCTCATAGTATCAGCCATTCCAGACTATACTTGGGGTGTTCTAGGGCTAAGAGGTAGGGTGGCATCGTCCTAGGCTAGCAAGCAGCTGGAATTAGCCTAGTTGACGACGGTCAACGATGAAGGTAGATCTTGTGGGTATGTGAAACCTCTGCAGAGTGTTGGTTGATCGATCTACTGATTCATCGGCTATGGACCTTTCCTGGTACCTGTGCTCACTAGATTGGAGATGAGTCTTCTTTTCTCCCCTGGTTATGTGGTATGCCGGTCGTGAGCCTTGGGGGCTGTGGGTCGTTGAGATAGGCTGAGAGGGAGTTGGCCTACTGACCCGTGTGTGAGATGTGGTGTGGTGGTGGTAAGGTGGTGATGGATGTGTGGATGTGTGTGGTTGGAGATGTGTTAAAACTTGATGAACTATTTGTTGACGGTAGATAACGATCATTTTTAACCGTCAACTAAATGCATAAAAGAGATCACCACTAGAGAACATAGAGGTTTTAACTGATAATTTCTATGAGTTTTGGTGATTTTGCATTCTCTGCAGGATTATTCCAAAAAAGAGAAATTGGAGGATTTAATTGCAAGATTAGCACGAAACTTAACCGCGATGGAAAATATCATCAACGGACTCAGGAAGGATCTAGAAGACACCAGAACGAAGCGGAGCTGCGGGACCCATCAAGTGGGGCCGGCCGGCTGAGCCATGGGGCCAGGCGGCACCCCCCTTCCACGGCCTTCCACAAGCTTCTGGAGTATTCCTCCACCACCTTTGAGGATCAATCTTGGCCCTACGTGAAGTTGGTTTGATCCAACGACCATCGTTTCCTCCACCAGACTATAAATATGGGCCTATACCCCTAGGAGAAATTAGGGTTTTGCCTCAATTTATTTGTCAAGATTAGATAGAAGCTAGGGTTTCCAGAGATTAGAATTAGAGCTCTAGTTCTTCAAGTTCTAGAATAGGTTTTAGCTGGCAAGGTTCAAGTTGAGTTGGGCGCTTTGCTCGGAGCTTCCGATCTACAGTCAAGAGATTGGTAATTTGTATCTTATTTATGACTTTGTTCTTCATTACTATATTGCTACTTATTATGTTCTTAGTTTGCTCTAGTTGCATTCTTGATATAGTTATGATTGGTGATGATTATAGTCATATGTTCATAAAGCGCCTAATTCAATACTCGGGTGGGTTATGTGGTATGTATTATGTAAGCATGGTGCTTAGATATCATATATACCTATGATTGCATCCTGATCTGTCAGGTAGTGTGGTAGATCGTAGACGTATAGGTCTATTGAGTCTTTTGTATTCCACCCCTCACATGTAGGCTAGTAGAGCACGGTCGCGAAGGAGGTGACTTTTATCTCAATATCCTCCCTAGTTGGTGCTCCTTATGCTATTTTCTAAATTGGTTATACTATAGATGAAAGTGTGTATATTGGTGTGATCTGTAGACTTATTATTTAGGGATAATTTAGAAGTTCTTTACTCTAGCCGAATCTCCTGTCTAACCGAATCATATTAGTTGAGTCTTTAATCTCTGTCTCTAGAAAGTCCTTTGTTATCATATTTATCTTTATCTTTATTGTTTATGTTGATTCACCCCTGTTGAAGCATTAGAGTGGTTGATTACTATAGGTTTGCATATTTAAAGTCATAGTCATAATTCTTTTCCACCCCCCTTTTAGAGATAATCCAACGCAATAAATGAGTTTTCCTTTTGGCTTAAAACAAATCAACGATACTTGGGAATATTACCAGGTGAAATGCTATAACAGGAGAATTATCTGTGCACTTGTGGATATATTCTATAGACTTATTTTTAGAGCAGTCAAGTATAGATTCTTTTTCAACATTTTTGGCATCATGTTAGGGATGACAACTTAACGCGAAGTGATGTAAGAAATGTCAACACTATTATATTGATTACTACTTGTTACTATATCGCATCCGCTAAGGATGCAAACCCGCAAACCAAATATTAGGATTGTCAGATCCCTTGTTTTATCTTTTCCACTAAAGCTCATCGGTGTTGACCATGGCCTGCACACATCTAGCGTGTGCAGGTTCACTACTTCTCAGAGATGTCGAATAGTGACGGATTAGGAGGTCTCGTGCCTGCGCTCAAATTTGGTTTGGAAGATGGAATCTACGCCGCTGACACTCTACTCTGATGATACCCGTGATGATTAGATATACTTCCGCTAGAATTACTTTGTAATAGGTGTGTTCTCAGATGTTGTTGTATTATGTAAAGTTTGTAATCTTACGATGTATGACTATGATAACCACTGATATATGATAATGTGATGGAATCATTCTTTGGTTTTGTCATATTATAGCTCATTCTGTGGATTTTCCCTTCGTGGAAAATCGAGGATGTTTCAGCCACGGGGCGGGGTGATGTTCGAGGCTCCTGACGATGTGTCGTGGCCATGAGCCAGGGACGAACACCTGCCGCAGGTAAACAGCGCCCTAGCCACCACACGCGTGAGGCAGGGATGGGGGCGGGGCAGAGTGAGGAGTTTGCCTCGCCGCTGGGAGGACGCGAAACCCTAACAAGCACAACCTTTTCTTCATTTTGCTCGGCAGTCGAGAAGGGAGAAGGGAATGTTTCCGAGGGATACCGGTGTCCTTTTGTTGTGGACTTTTTTCTTTTTCTTTTTTTGTCATTTAATCTAGTGGCGGATCCAGGATAAAAATCCACCTATGGCAAACTTTTGTACTACTAGGTTGTGTGATGAAGCGAAATCATGTTAAAATATGTCTTCAAACCTACTACTAACATTTAAAGAATGTTGTAAATCGAAGGTCAAAACATTGGCTAATTGTTGGACCGCAAAAGCAAGGAGAATCAAATTTAGAATTGGATCAATTTCAGTTACCTGTTCTTTTCCCACTGTCCAACCTGCTAGTTGTTCGTGGTGCTCACTGTGGTGACTGGTTGATCGTGGTGGAGCCATGAAGGTGTGCTGCACTGGTTGGTCACTCATCTTCTCGGCCTCGCCATCCCATCCGTGGACACCTGGACGCTAGAACTTGGAACGAGTAGCAGATCACGGAGAGGAATTGAATCATCGCCATCTCCCTGCACATGACAGACGAGTATACGGAGTAGATTGGAGAAGCTATTCACCTTCCGCCTGGGCCCTGCCCTAGGCTTCGTGCTGATGCAGCCCAACAGGCCCAACAGGCAACAGCGATACCTCTTCGGTGTTTTACTTGACCATGTGACGCTCGTCTTCCTTGTAGGGGCAGAGTTCTATACTCGTGATAAAACAGAGAAGCAACTACGAATGAT
The DNA here is from genome assembly GCA_015844335.1 of Chrysopogon serrulatus. Lineage (NCBI taxonomy): Eukaryota > Viridiplantae > Streptophyta > Magnoliopsida > Poales > Poaceae > Chrysopogon > Chrysopogon serrulatus. The sequence goes on from JADLZL010002798.1 coordinate 53,511, forward strand.
GGCCGTGGCTGCCAGGTCCAGGAGATGGGGGAGGGGGGGCTCGCCGACGGAGAGGTCTGGTGTTGGTATTTCTTAACACAATACGAAAGAGTCCGCAAGCGCATGGAATTACCGTCGTAGCACTTTACCCGGAAGTATTCAGGGTATCGTATTTCCATATGGAACGGAGGTATTTTTTCTAACTAACTCGTCCAAGGACCACACAAGGATAGAGTTGGAAAGGGGTAGTGAGGTTCTTCTATGATTTAGGTTCTCTACACGAAGATAATCTTGCTTACTACACTCTTGTTTCGGGCACACGATTGTACCTAGTCTGCTAGGTGATGCCGGCCTATAACTCTACGCCACACCTGAATGTGGGGAAATATAAGGGATGCTAGGGCTGTCACCACCTAACACCTGCCCCTCACCCATGGAGTGTGAGGCAAACGAGGGTAATCTATAACTTAGACACCACGTCTACGTTATCGATTACTATTCTAGCATTGGCCAGGAATATTCGTCTTTATTAGGAGTCCTCTACTAGAACATTTGCTACTAAGTCAAGTAACGAACAACGAACCCGCAAGAATATAATGCCCAAGATAACATGAATAGAGATTCACCACCGTAGTCGAACATGGACTTTATACTCCAAGTAGTACGTGACCGTAGAGGTACACATTGAGAGGGAGCCGACACGCCCGACACTCCATCTCCTCAACTCGGTCACCCTGAGTCCAAGACGAGAGATGGCAAACACGTCTGAACCTCCTCTCTACTTTCCCTCACTCACTCCCTATACTACAACAAGCTAGGCTAGCTAGGGCCTAGGCCTAGGGCCTAGGCCCCTATGAAGTGGAGCTCTTGTGTGTGCTCTTGCCCCTTGGTTGATTGATGGAATGACGAGAGGGGGAGGCCTCCATTTATAAGTGAGGTGGAGGGGTTTTTTGCATTTTTTCCACCAAACCAACGTTTCAAGATAGAATGAATCTGAACCCCCTGCGCTACCGCCTTTGGAACGTCGGTGGGAGGCAACCGACCAAAGCTGGGCCTGTTTGGGCTTGCTGGTGGTGCGCCCGCACCAGGGCGCGGCTGTACCCAAATGGGCTCCAATCAGGCCCATCTTTAGTGAGCGCGTCGGCGTCATCATTAGCTTTTCGAAAAGTCCTGGATCACTGAAAATAGAGTCTAGATGCATCCTGGACGTCCAATTTACCGGGGGTTGCTCCTGCAGCCTGGATTGGATTCAAGATTTATTCAGGCTTTCACTTCTTGGGCTCATGTTTGGTGTTTGTATCTATGTTTGGGACCTAGGTATTCTGGTGACTAGGCCACTCATTCTTTGAGCCTTTTTATGTATTTTTTGTGTCCCTTTTCATGTATTTCTGGCATGTCCTCCTGCAAGTGGTAAATCACCAAAACTTGTGGAACTGATTAGTTATAAGCCCTAACTCTAAGTTTGGTGTTCACATGATCTTCTTTTTATATGAGTGTTGGCGGTTATGTTTATGAGTTAAGGACCACCAACAAACTCCCCCACACTTGCCTCTTGCTCGTCCTCAAGCAAGGCTTAAAGGCAGAAGTAAACATCAGCATAAAATCCTAAGATATACAACTTATATGAAAATTACTCCATCACATTTTTTTACACAGGTGGGATATGTGGCACTAGCTTACATGTTTCCTTAGGTTGTTGAAAAGTGGAATGGTTTTTGAAACAAAGTTATCTTTCCAAATTCTTATCTTAGCAACTTGGAGTTTTGAAAGTTTTAACAATAAAGTATAGATCACTTTATACTCCTCAAAAGGCACTCTAAAATTACTCAAATGTGTATGATTCCTCACCAAGGCATAGCAAAGTCTTTTCCTTCTTTTTGTTCCTCCTACCTCTAAAAAGTTTATGTGGAGCTTTGGGTAGGGATTAACAAGGTGGCATACTTGCATTGCATATATTGCAAGGTCAAAACAAGGATCCACAGAGAGAAGTGCCATACTCTTAGATCAAGATGTGCATGTATGTGGAAGATCATATGCTAAACACTATACTTCTTTTGTAGATATAATCTTTCTCTACTTTTTATTATTTTTGAGACATGGCTATCTTTCCCTTCTTTTTTTTACATGAGTCTTCATATCTTTTTTTATACTATGGACCTTCATGTGTTCATATCTTTTTTTTCTTTTCTTTGGGACCTTCAGGTGTCCCTATTTTTTTACATTTGTTTTGCATAGCCCATATCTCTTTTACTAAAATATAATTGTAGAGAAAGATCATTGCCTATTATAACATGGAGTATTTTTCTAATGAATATGTTTTTGGGTCTACTCTCAGTGTAAGAGTAGAACATTTTTGGTGGGTCTATATTGAAGGCATGTTTTTGCGTACTCCTAGTATGGGAGCAGCACATATATATGGCGTGTGGTAATCTTGATCTTAGGAGCATGATAAATCTCTCAACACGGGTCACAATACTTGACCAAACTCAAATAATAAGCAGCATATGTAGCAAGCTAAAAAATTTGCAAGATGCATGTCATATTTAGCCTTGGTAGGAATTTCTTTACCAAACGAGGCGTATGTGATACTACGGTTTTATGGTATTTTTATCAAAATAAATTCTCCAAGTACTTTCAATAGAATTGGTAGGATTTCTAAGTCAGAACCATATCACACCCCTCAACAACTTAGTTAACATGATTTTCCTATCAAAATATTTTCCCATGAGCATAAGTGCGTGTATATGGAACAAACTTCATGCAAGCTTCTATCTCAGAAATATTATGATCATGTCACTTCTTGAGAATGTAAAAAGAAGTGTAGTTTTTTAAGTTACATAGAGGCAAGATTTGGTTCCTTGAGTTTAATTTTCGTGATCAGGATTATGTTTGTTTAAATTCAAGATTATAGAGAGATGAGGGAGTGTTGCACAAGCCATCGTTGAAGAGGAAGGAGAAATAGTGGTGGAGCTAGAAAAAAAAATTTAGGTGGGGTGCATCACAGACACAACTTTTTAATGACATAGCAAAGAAGCACATCAATAGCTAATCTATGGCAAATTTAAATATTAATTGATGATTTACCTCTGATTAGAAGATACTGGTCCTTGAATTCAAGAAAGACCAACTGTAACATCCCTGTTAAACAACACTCAAAAATCCCAACTTTCAAAAACTTTTTCGAAAACTAACCTATGCTTGGTGAGTGTCATGTAGGTAAACTCTCCTTAGTAATTGCATTAGCCCCTACACTTAGATTTATGGCATGTGCATTCTTCTCTTCTTTTTCTTGCATGTGATTTGCCTTTTCATGGATTTATGTGGTGCTTAATTAAGCTATTAAATAAACCAACAAAGGTGACATATGGTTCCAACACCCTTGACTATAAACCTAGACTACCCTAGGTTCACCCCACCAGCAATGGCATGTATGTATATACATGTACTTAGAGTTGTACCTAGCTTAAAAATAGAAAAAGAGAGGAAGTAATTAGAAAAGAAAAGGGAGGGGAAGTAACCAGCCAGCTCGGCTCGGCTGCCGCATGACCCAGCCCATCACCTCCACAGCGCCCCTTTTTTTTTCACGCGTCTTGTATGTGCGCCCGATGCCACCGCGGCCCAACCGCGGCGCATACACTGCGCCCGCTGCCCCTCCCTCTCACGGTGGGCGGCAAGCGGGCCCGGGGACCCGCATGTCATCCCCCCACCTCCCGCCTACCTCTCTGCGCTTTTCGGCAAAAGCAGGGGGAGACGCCCCGCCCGCGCCATCCGGCCGTCCGAGCCCCTTCCGTTGGGCCGGGCGCGCGGATGTGCGCCACGCCTCACCACATCGGCCGCCCGCTCCTTCCCTCGTCGCGACGCGGATGACGTCGGGCATGGACCCCCGCCCGCGCGGCACCGCGACCGCCGCCACCCCTTTTTCCTCACGGGCGCGTTCGAAGTGGACGCGCCCGCACCCTAGCAGCTGCCCCGCGCTCGGAAACCCTAGCAGAAAGCACCGGATGCGCGCCACGTACCCCCGCGGTACCCCATCGCCGTTCGCCGCTGCCGGCGCCGCCCCGCCTATAAATAGGGCACCTCCGGTGCCCAGCCCTCTTCTGCACCCCGCCGCCCTTTGGTGGCATTCGCGCACCACACCAAGCTAGGGAGGGCCGTGAAAGGAGCGCGGAGGGAAGAGCCGCTGCTCGCCGGGCGAGCCGCCCGCCGTTCCACCCCACGGACCCCGGAGGAGGAGGTGGCGCCGATCGACTACGTCGACGTCGCGGCTCTACCTGCACGGCCCGGTTCGCCCCTTTGAATCGCCCATTTGCTCCACCATCCCTTCTTCGCCCGGCACGAAGCGGTGAGCACCCCCGCCCCCGCCCGTCGTGTCCGTCTTCTTCCACGGCGGCGCGGCGCCGCGAAGCCCATCTCAGGTGGCTCAAGGCCGCGCGGAACACGGCACGCGCACACCGCGCGCGCACACACACACGCGCGCCGGCGCGCATGCACCGCAGCGCTGCCTTTGGGTACCGCCCGCGTTCCGGGCGCGCCACGCGCGCGCGCTTGGCGGTGGCGCCCCCGTGGCCGCGGCCGTTCCACAGCGTGTCAAACCACCATAGGCGGCGCAGCCGATGGTGGCGGCCGCCTCGCCACCGTGCCGCAACGCGCGCCTACACGCGGGGGTTAGAAGGCCCGGCGACTAACTCCACGGCGCCATCGCGCCGCGAAGCTCCCGCCCGCTGCGCTCACGCGCAGGCCGAGCTCCGCCCAGCGAGGAATGGTCGCCGCCGTCACCTCGATCGATCGTACGCGACCTAATTTAGGAAAAAGGGTGCCCTTTTGCACCAATTCCGCCCAGACAGTTAGCGCCGCGATACCGTACTTCCACAGTGGCGATGGCGGCGGCCGCGTCCCTACTGCACCTTCACTTAGCTGCCCGAGGCGCCAAGGCAGGCGTGACTGAAGAGGCCACCGCAGCCTGCACCGCTTGACACGCGCACCCGCGCGAAGCACGCGATGGTTTGCCACGCCACCGCACTCCGGTGACGCCGCGGCTTCACTTGCCGGCCCGCCTAAGGTAAGGCCGCCCCTTTTCTGCCGGGTACACGGCGCGGGGGTAGGGGAGCCAATGAGCGGGCGCCGCTGAGAGTCACCGGAGGGCACGCGGGCAGGTTCGCCACCAGCGGCTCTGCTCCGGCCGTTCGAGGCGGGGAGTTGTGGGGCAGCGAGCCCCGAGCTTGGTGAGCTCGGCTCTCGCGGACCGAGAGAAGGGAAAGTGGAGTGTGGGCGGCGGTCCGCCAGGTGAACGACTGAGTTCCACGATTGCTTCCCCAACCGGTCCGCGGTGCACCGCCCCGCACACCTCGGCCCGGTGGAGGCCCGGGCCGCCCGTGGTCCTGCGGCTTGACACGTGTCCGGGCCGGGCCGGCCCAACCCGGCCCTAATCCGGCCCACCTAGGCCCAGTCCGAGCCCGTCGGCGTTGACCGTTGACCAGACCCCACCTGTCAGTGACTCAGCTTGAATCAGCCAACCAGAGCCTGCCACGTGTCACCTATTTTTTCCATTTAAATAAAATGATTTTCCTTTTTCTTTTTCAGAAATGATTTCAATCTTCGGGAAAATCATAATAAATCCATTTTAACTCCGAAAAATATGAAACCAGTGTCCAAATTTTTCTAAAAATGAGCTCTAGGTCATAGGCTTATCCATGAGTGCATTTGCTTCTTTTGGATTTCAGTTGCTTCTTTGTGCACCTCTATAGGAGCCGCTAAACGCGGTATTATGTCACGCTTTTTCAGAGACGGAGGAGCCGCTAACTGAGGAAGGAGACGACTACGAGTACACCGAGGACCTGGGGGACGATCTGACCGTAGGTGCCACGTCCCACCCAACCTCTTAGCTCCTATCTGGACATACAATAACTAGAAATGCTAGCGCTCTATTAATTATTGCTTGCTGCTGTATATAGGATGCATGGTAGATTGTTTGATTCAGCCTATGTCTTGTCGAAACCGATCCCCCCCGCATACCCATTGCTAGGATTAGACTCGTGCTTATCATGTTTATTTTGATGCTACTCACTTCTTTGCTATCACTTTGTTGATGTATCATGACTGTGGAGTGGCTAAGGCATGAGGATGCCGAGGTTGTGGAAACCGGGATTTTGGGAGAGATCTTGGCGTGAGTCTTGGGTGTGTGGAGAGGGTTGTGTCGACTGGGCAGGATCTAGGGCAAGTCATGAGGACGAGCCATGCCGGGGGAGTGTGATCTGGGCACTCCCCACATGGGAGTACCTGTGGCGGGTATAAGTGTTGGGAGAAGGTTCCGGGGAGGAGAGCCTTTGTGGTACGAATCCTCGGAACGGGAGGTGTCGCTGAGGCACGGGACGTCGAGTCCCAAGGCGAAGATGTCCTGTCTGGTCACCCCTAAGGACTGACGTATCTTGAGAACCGGGTCATAGGACCTTACCGTACACACCACTCGTTCCTGATGGGTGGGAAACGACTTGACGGCTAGCGGGCCCCATGCCATTACTACTAGGCGGTTAGGTGATAGTGTAGGGAGGTACGGGTGTCGAGACCCACACCCTCCTGAGACAGCGTGGAGCCCACTGGGATCCGACACCACGTCTCACGAAAGGCCGGTGGACTCCGGGGTGTCCCAGAGCTGAGTGGTAGGATGGCTTTGGGCTTGTTAGTCGGCGGCTCGGAATCAGCCTAGGCGAGGCGCATCGCCGATGATGGTGATCTTGTGGTTCTAGGTGTACACACTCTACAGAGTTGATCGATCTATACGTATAGCCGTGTCCACGGTCATGGACATTCCTATGATTTACGCTTCACATGATTAGTGAGTGGAGTCCATTTCTCTTCTCTCCCCCTGAGTGTGGTGGTTTCTGGCCTTGGGCCGTTGAGGCGAGGAGGAGCGGGAGTCTTCCTCGTCGACTTGAGCGAGAGTGTGGTGTGATGTGTGGATGGTTATGGATGGGATGGATGGAAGGTTTATGGATATAAATGGGTTAAAACTTGACAAATACTATTTAATTATGTTAATGCATAGGAAACCCAGAGCCTCAATTAGGACTTTTGATTACCCTTGCATCCACTTACCACATAGCAAGCTTCATTCATATGGGTGGGATTAGTGGCCGTACAAATCGCATCGATACATTGTGGTTCGGGGAGAACATCGAGTGGGAGACCGGACGAGGATGACGAGGAGGAGTAGGAGTCTCGTGCTACGGCGCAAGTGGATGATGTGTCGATCCGCTTCTACCTACCTTATGCTTTTCTGTATGTGTGTGTGAGTGTGATTCCGCCTTGAAGGCGATGTAATAAAGTACTTAAATCCTGCTACTTGTACTCTCTAAGTTAATTATTCCGCTGTATGCGCACTTTGGACCGCTGATTTGTCGATGACGGCGATGTGCCCTTCGAGGCCATTGCATTATTGTACGAAAACTGTGACGGGTTGTTTCAGTTGGTATCAAGAGCCACACTTGCCCGTAGGACGAGACCCCCTAGAAATGGCCGATAGATTCGGGTGAATTCTTTGTCTTCGGTTATACTTACCGACCTTGCATCTTTTTATGCATGGCTTATCTTATACTCTAAACCTAGAAATTGCCATTTTACCAATGCAGCTATGGAGACGCCGAACGAGTTGAGGACCAACGGGATGCACTACGGTGGGTTCGCCAAGCTGCTGCGCGAGGTGCTACTGGACCTCGGGGTTAATCCCGAGCAGGTCCAGTACGTCATCCGTGGGGAGAGGGGCATCGTTGCCATCTCCATCGAGGTGCCGCCAAGTGAGAACTGGCCGCACATCCGTGGTTTCACAGAGCTAGAGGTCGACACCACCGTCGACATGTGCGTTCAGTCCGTTGCGCGCACGGCCCTCCGCACCGTGTGCATAACTCCCGCCCGCTCCTTGCGCACGGCCCCTTCGCATGCTACCCGGGGACTTCGACGCCCGACTCCGGCGCTCCGACCTGCCGAGGCTCACCGGCGTCGTCGAGCAGTCGGACCCAGGCTGGTCCGCATCTTTGGGCGTGACCTCCTCACGCCTCGCCCGGGATCGTTACATAACGACCTTTGGAGGCCGAGAACCGCCGGTACAGGAGCTTCCTCGCTCAAGACCCGATGACATCGTCGTCGGGACGGGCGCGACGAGCTTCGCTGCGAGACGAGCTCGGTGGGAGAGATAGAGAGCCGCCGCTCAAGGAGGCCATGCTCGAGAAGGAGAACAGCGACTCCGGGCGGAGATCGCCAACCTCCGAGACCAGGTTGGAGACTTCGGGCTCAACCAACCACTACAGACGGGCGCATCCTCGAGCTCGAGAGTACTTTGGCCCGTACCACGGAGGCCCCTCGGGGAGCGTGAGGACGCCACCGGGGAACTTCAACCTCCGCTACTGGGGGCTCTGAACGACATCAAGCTGGGGGAAGAAGGTGATGACCCGGGAGGCCGACTACGCATGGAACAACGTTCTCCACCAGTGCAGCTCATGAAGAACGAGCGCATCGCCCACTCCGGCTCTCCGTCGCGTGGAGAAGGCCCGGAGGAGGTCGGACAAGCGGCGTCGACGAGTACCACCAGCTTCAGCAGGCTGTGCCCGCCGTGTATCGCCGCCCGCCCTTCGTCGAGGACTTCCGCCCGCACAGGACCCGGCTCAACCTAAGGGCCGCCGACACCAGCCACCTGCCTGCTCCTGCCGGGACTCCACAGATAGAGTCTGCGGTCACCTTCACCAACAGGTTGTTCTGCCTGTTGAGCCTTCCAACCCCTGCACCACCACCACCTCCACCAGTCGAGCAGCACCACCTAGGGCCCGAGCCTTCCACCCCACTCTCTCCAGCTACCCCACCCTACGACACCTAGGTGTTCTACCCATGTTACCAGTAGTGTAGGCTAGCATCCTTACATGTTTGCCCTGCGTGGCACCGGAGACATGTCTCACCTACCCCAGGATAGAGTAATTGTCCCCCTTTTGGAGCCTACCTGCGAGTAGAGCGTTTCTCGTGAGTCTTCTAAGCGTAGCTGCTAGAGACATCGCCATGTAATAAAATGAATGTAATGGATGCTTGGATTTTATGCAATCTTTATGGATCTTTATGCTTCTTTGATTGAGTGTACTATTAGCGTTTTTCAAATTAATTGACTAACAACTTAACCACCCAATTTTAATGCAAGCTTGGTATCTTTAATCAACCCCTCTAACAGATGTCCCTCCGCCGCTCTAGCCGCTTGTTGAACCGCCCGTAGATGCCGATGCCGGCAGTTCGTGGTCGTGGGTCGTGGACGTGGTCGTGGGCGTGGTCGCCTGTGGCGCCCGGCCGCACGACACGTTCGATCAACTTCGAGGAGGACGAGGTTGTCATGGAGGACGTTCTCGAGGAGAACGAGGTGCCACAGCCCGTACCCGGTGGGAGGTGCTGCACCTAACCCACCACCGGTGGAGGTGCAGCCCCTAACCCACCACCGGCCGGGGGCGCCGCTCCACCGCCACCGCCGCCTCCGCCTCCCGCCGCCCCGCTCTTGGCTGAGGTCGTGCAGCGCCAGACCCAGCTGTTGGAGACCTTGGCCGAGGGAGCCGCCGCCATGGAGGTCCGCCCAACGACTTCCCAAAGAAGCTTGAGGGGCTTCCCTCGGCCGAGGCCACCGACCTTTGACAACTCCGACGACCCCATCGCCGCCCCTCGACCGGCTCAAGGAGATCGTGAAGAACCTCGACCTCACCACCTGTACGGACGAGGAGTGTGTGGCCATCGCCGCACACCAGCTCATCGGAGCTGCTCGAGCGTGGTTGGACTTCTGCGACATGCACGCACCCTCGCGCACATCACCACGGGAGGAGTTCGAGGAGGCCTTCGCCGAGTACCACGTGCCCGAGGGCGTGATGGACGCCAAGGTCGAGGAGTTCCGCAACATCCAGCCAGGGTCCCCTGAAGATCTAGGAGTACGGCAACCGCTTCACCTCCATGATGCGGTATGCCCCGGCGACACCGACACAGAAAAGAAGAAAATGTACTTCTTCAAGAAGGGTCTCAACACGCGCATCAAGCTTTCTCTCTCCGGGCACACCTGCCACACCCTCCGGGAGATGATGAACAAGTGCCTGGAGATCGAGAAGGATCGCTTGGAGGCTGACCTGTCCAAGGAGAAGAAGAAGAGATGCTTCGAGGGGTCGTCCCGCACCTCCGCTCCATAGAGGTCGCGTGGAGGGCTGCCCTCGCACCTCCCGCACCCAACCGCCAAGCGCTGCGCCTACCATGAGCTAGGTTGTGGTACCTACACCGCCAACTACCCCCGCCCCGCTCAGGTGGTACGAGCGCATGGAAGACCCCCCGCACCAAGCACATGGAAGGCTGCCGCCGTCTACCCCCACAAGGCGGCATCCCTTACACTTGCTTTGGGTGTGGCAAGCCCGCCACAAGATTCTCGACCGCCTCGACAGGAAGAAGGCTGCTACACCGATGGCTCCAAAGACGGAAGCCGCCCGCCCAGCGACGCCCCACAGGGAGTGCCCCGGGAGCCACCCGCGGCCGCCCGACCCACCTCACGCCAGGACGCCGGGGGACGCCCCGACGTGGTGTACGGTATGTTCATGGTTAACGGAGCTAAGGCTTCGGTGCTTTTTGATTCTCGTGCTACATGCTCATACATATCATCTAAGTTTGCACGAGAGAATCACGTACCCGTCACCCACGACGGGGGGAGTGTTGTAACAAGTTCTCCCTTGGGAAACTTGAGGTGTACACACAAGTGTCAGGGAGTGAGAATAAACATTGAGGGTCACCCTTTTCTAGCCAACCTCACCCTTCTTCCTTCTAATGGTTTAGACGTCATCTTGGGGATGGATTGGTTAACCCAGCACAAGGGGGTGATCTCATGCTCACCCAGGTATGTAGAGTTTACCCATCCCAAGGGTCATGTAATCAGGTGTGAGCCCAACCACGGCAAAACGGTCTCCATGTTGTGTGCCCTAGAGGCCTAAACCGTGGAGAACGCATTCTGTAGTGTGTGAGTATCCGGATGTGTTTCCCGAGGAGCCGGGAATGCCACCGGATCGTGATGTGGAGTTCGTGATCGACCTTCCGCCTCGGTACGGGTCCGATTGCCAAACGACCCTACCGCATGTCGGTCGACGAGTGGAGGAGCTCAAGAAGCAGCTTAAGGAGCTTTCCGACAAGGGGTACATCAGGCCTAGTGCTTCCCCTTGGGGATCTCCCGTCCTGTTCGTAAAGAAGAAAGACGGCTCGATGAGGATGTGCATAGATTACAGGAATCTGAATGCCGTGACTGTCAAGAACAAGTACCCTCTTCCAAGGATCGATGACTTGGTTGATCGGGTTGAGGAATGCCAAGTTCTTTTCTCCAAGATTGACCTTCGATCCGGTACCACGGATGAAGATCCGGCCCGAAGATATACCCAAGGCGCCCTTTGTCACTTTCGATGCGGGCAATATGAGTTCACGGTAGTGTCGTTTGGGCTCACTAATGCCCCGGCCTACTTCATGAACATGATGAACAAGGTGTTCATGGACGAGTTAGACAAGTTTGTCGTTGTGTTCATTGATGACATACTCGTCTACTCGGCTTCAGCTGAGGAGCACGAACAAGACATCTCGAGGACAAATTGCTTGAGAAGCTAAGGCAGAATCAGCTCTACGCCAAGTTCAGCAAATGTGAGTTCTGGCTCGAAGAAGTTGCATTTCTAGGACATGTGCTTACCGCAGAAGGAGTGGCAGTGGATCCAGCCAAGATTGAAGCCGTGAAGGCATGGGAGTAGCCACGCAACGTGACTGACATTCGGAGTTTTCTTGGTTTAGCGGGCTACTACCGCCGCTTCATCGAGAACTTCTCCAAGATTGCAAGACCCATGACCAATCTCTTGAAGAAGACTAATGAGTTTGAATGGACTCGGATTGTGAGAGAAGCTTTTCGGACTTGAAGGAGAGGCTTACCACTACCCCCCCGTGCTAGCCTTGCCGGATATTCGTCAGGACTTCGTGATTCATCGCGATGCTTCGGCCATGGCTTGGGGTGTGTCCTTATGCAAAACGGGAAGGTGATCACTTATGCCTCCCGGCGCAGCAAAAGCAACACGAGCAACGCTACCCGACACATGACCTTGAGCTTGCGGCGGGTTGTACACGCTTTGAAGATCCGGAGGCACTACTTGATTGGCAAACAAGTGCGACATCTACACCGATCACAAAAAGCCTAAAATACTTCTTTACCCAGGAAGATCTGAACATGAGGCAGCGAAGATGGCTGGAATTGATCAAGGACTACAACCCGGAGATTCACTATCATCAGGAAAGGCTAATGTAGTCGCAGACGCTGAGGCATAAGAGCTATTGCCACTACCTCACGACGAGTACCACCCCTCCCGAGCTATGTCGTGAGATGGAGAAGCTCCAGCTAGAAGAAGTGCCGAGGGAGTCGATGAACCTTCTAAGAGTGCAATGCAATCTTGAAGAAAGGGATCCGCAAAGGCCCAAGAGACCCGCCCCGAGATCACAGAGTTTCGAGAACTCATGAGGATAGGCAAGTGTCCTAAATTCGAGAGAAGACGGACAAGGTACAATCATGTACAAAGATCATGTCTCGTGCCCCTAGACAAGAAGCTACGAGGAGAGATTTTGTCGGAAGGGCATGACTCCAAGTTCTGCATACACCCAGGAAGCACCAAGATGTACAATGATCTCAAGAAGACCTTCTGGTGGAGAGGCATGAAAGCAGACATTGCGGGACATGTGGCAAGATGTGACATATGCAACCGAGTCAAGGCAGAACATCAAAGACCAGCTGGACTGTTAAAGTCGCTCGATGTACCAACCTGGAAGTGGGAGAGCATCTCTATGGACTTCATAGTCGGGCTGCCCCGCTCCCCAAAAGGGCACGCCGATATGGGTAATTGTCGACCGTCGACCAAGGTGGCCCACTTCCTCGATTAAAGGGGGTACCGAGCTGTCCGCTTGGCGATCTCTACTTTGACAACATTCTCGAGGCTCCATGGTGCCCCAAGTCACATCGTGTCGGCAGAGGGAGCAGCCAGTATCTCGGTTTTGGAAGAGCCTCCACAAGGCAATTGGCACCCGACTCGACATAAAGACCGCTTATCATCCCCAGACGGATGGGCGTATTTAAAGAAAATCAAATTCTTGAGGACATGTTGAGAGCCCGTGTGCTCAAGAAACGGAAGATTGGGAGAAATGCACTGTCAGCATGCGGAATTCTCCTATAACAACAGTTACCAAGCCAGTATTGAAATGTCACCCATTTGAGGCCTTGTATGGGAGGAAATGTCGGGACCCCCGCTTATGTGGTCCGAGGTTGGCGAGAGGTCATTCTTTGGACCCGCCAAGATACAAGAAGCCGAAGAAGGAGTCGCCCAAGTGCGAGAGAACCGAGGATTGCGCAGAGTGCATAAAAAGAGCTATGCACAAGCGAGAAGAGATCTCATGTTCGAGGAAGGAGACTATGTCTACCTCAGGTATCTCCACTTCGAGGTACCGGTAGATTTCACGTGAAAGGGGAAGTTGGCCCCGATATGTCGGGCCCTACCGCATCAAGAGCAAGATTGGCAAGTTGGCCTACAAGCTTGAGCTACCCCGAGGAGCTGACGGGAGTACACCCCGTGTTCCACGTGTCCCAACTCCGCAAATGTCTGAAGGTGCGATCAGCGGGTGCCCACGGACATCTTGGATCTCCAAGACACGCTTGAGTACAAGGAGCACTCCACGTGTATCCTTGATCGAGCAACCAAGGAGACTTGAAGCACCACAATCCCCATGTGCAAGGTTCGGTGGAGCAACCACACCGAAAGGGAAGCCACGTGGGAGAAGGAGTCGGAACTCCAGATGCTTTACCCCCTACCTCTTCGAAAGGTACGCATCTTTCCGAATCTGGGGGGACGAGATTCTCGTAAGGGGGAGTCTGTAACATCCCTGTTAAACAACACCAAAAATCCCAACTTTCAAAAACTTTTCGAAAAACTAACCTATGCTTGGTGAGTGTCATGTAGGTAAACTCTCCTTAGTAATTGCATTAGCCCCTACACTTAGATTTATGGCATGTGCATTCTTCTCTTTCTTTTTGCATGTGATTTGCCTTTTTCATGGATTTATGGTGCTTAATTAAGCTATTAAATAAACCAACAAAGGTGACATATGGTTCCAACACCCTTAACTATAAACCTAGACTACCCTAGGTTCACCCCCACCAGCAATGGCATGTATGTATATACATTAGAGTTGTACCTAGCTTAAAA
>JADLZL010002799.1:0-48367 GCA_015844335.1 Chrysopogon serrulatus
TAGTGATATGGTAAATCTTTTTTGATGTTGTATCTTTGAACTTTGATATATTTTTATGCCTGTGATTGACAGCATGCACCAAAATCTTTTTATGCACGTGTGGTTAGCGTGTACATATGTGAATAGCCCATGTGTGTACGCGTATGTGAATAATGACGTGTAAGTGTGCGCGAGCATGGTCACGTGTGTACATAGGTGTATGTGAACGACTTGTGTGTGTGGTGCATGGTCGTGTGTGTGGAGGCGCGCATCGTAGATGAATAACGTGTGTGTGCATGGTTATAGTTTGCACGCGCGTATGTTGTTAGAGAGTGTACGTGTGCGTACGTGGTTAGAGTTTTTTTGGTGTGTGTACGTGGTTAGAGTGTGTTTTTTTTTTTTTTTTGATCTCAACGTCGGCTCTATGGCCTTGTATTAAGCACCGATAGCTCAGCAAGATCGCGAGCTACTGCATACGTTACATTGGTTGGCAGGGAGTCCGTCCAGATATTCATCTGTCCTGGATCCCAAACTCTCGCTACTAGAGCCATCTCGTGCGCAGACGAGTTACAAGAACGGGGTACATGTTTCATAGCTAGAGCATTAAAACGTAATTGGAGGATTTGCCGAATAGCCTTGAAGATTACACCGCTCGAACTGAGATCTTTGGAGCGCGTTCTGATTGCTTCTTCAAGTTGTGCTGAATCTGTCTCTAACTCAATCTGAGAAATCCCAAATTGATCAGCCGGCTCAATGCTCGAAGGCATGCAGTCGCCTCCACCTGAAGAACATCAAGAGCTTGTCCCATGTTCCCGGCACCGGCCCGTACCACCTCACCTCTTTTCATCACGAATCACAAAAACCCCAGGCACCTTCATTCGAGACCGGTGAAAATGCACCATCCACATTGACTTTCACTCTCTGTCTTCTGGCGGGCTCCATTTACATGCGCTTTTTCCTTTTCTGGGGGGTTTGTGGAGAAACCCCCTTCAGATGGTTATCGGTCATGGATAAAACCATGCTTATCACCGAAGTCGGTAGCCGATTGCTTCTACTTTGCATTCACTTTTATTGCGAGTATCCCACCATTTCCACAGCAGTGTGACCACCGTCAAGCATGTTTGGGGCTGTAGGTTCAGTATTGCATTCACAAAAGCTATTGCTGTTGGCTCAGCAATCAATCTCAGTCTGAGTTCTTCCATCTGTAAGCCCCGCCAACACTGTCGCACACCCTTGCATTTCAAAAAGCAATGACCCCCGTCCTCATTAAATCTCCTGCACACTGGGCAAGCTGTATCCAGGTCTATATTGCGATGCTTGATATTAGTCTTCATTGGTAAACTGTTATGTGCCACTCTCCAGACGAACTGCTTCACCTTTGGGGGGCATGAGAGCTTCCAAATCCTTGTCCACAGAGTTTTTTCAGTCTTGCTGCTTGCTGAGGCAGACCCCTCTCCTTTCTGTCTCCTTCTCTTTGACTGTGCATCATCCTCGATCACATGATATGCCGATTTCACAGAGAAAACACCCTTCTTGTCAAAGTGCCACCCTATCGTATCATCCGTTTCAATGTTGACTGGGATCGCTAGAATGTTTTTTACGTCCTCCTCCCAAAAGATTTCCTTGATCAAATCAGCGTCCCACTGTCCGGTGTAGGGATCTATCAGTTCAGACACCCTTGTAAGTAGCACATTCCGTTTTGGAGTTCTTGGTGCGGGTAACTCCAACTGGGATCAAGGATCATCCGATTCTGATCGACTACCATCTCCCACCCTCGGATCAAGCCATTCTCCGGGGCTCGAACGCCCTTGAGAATGCTCCTCCATGTATAACCGATGCCCGGTTTCTCTTTGGCTAGCAACGGTGACCATCGGCCAAGTATTTAGCACGCAGCCAGCCTAGCACACAGGGACTCCGGCTCCTTGAGTAGCCTCCAAGCTTGCCTAGACAGCATGGCCAGGTTAAATAAGTGTAAATCCCTGTACCCCAGGCCCCCTTTCTCCTTCCTGCTTGCAAGAGTCGACCAGGCCACCCAATGCATTTTATTTTCCTTCTCTTGTTGAGCCCACCAATAACGACACATCATGGTGCTCAATTCATCACATAGGCCTTTTGTGATATCAAAGCAGGACATAGCATAGCTAGGAATGGCTTGTGCTACCGACTTGATTAGTACATCTTTCCCTGCCCGAGATAGCAGCCGTTCCTTCCATCCCTGGATCCTCTTCCACACACGGTCCTTCAAATAGGCAAACACTCTGGCTTTCGACTTGCCCATATATCTTTGGCAGGCCTAAGTATCTGTCACTCTTCTTCTCTCCGTGCCACACCCATTCCCATAAGGAACTGATTTCTCGCCTCCTCCTTCACATTTTTCTTGAACATCACAGCAGACTTATCTTTATTTATCATCTGCCCCGAGCATTCCTCATACAGCTGTAGTATATGTTGCAAATGGCTTACATTCTCCTCATCAACTTTCAAGTAGAAGTAAGGAATCATCGCAAATAATAAGTGAGTTATACTCGGAGCCCCTTCACATATTTTGACCCCCCGCAATCGCCATCCACCTCATTTGCATTCAACAATGCCGAGAAACCTTGACACACAGCAAGAACAGATAAGGAGATAGTGGATCACCTTGCCGCAGCCCTCTCGGCGGTATGATCTCATCTGTCAATTCACCGTTAACCTTTATACGATATTTCACTGTCTCAATGCAGTTCATAATCAGGCTTATCCACCGATTGCAGAACCCCAATCGCTCCATCATTTTTTCCCGAGAAAAGGCCACTCCACACGATCGTATGCCTTGCTCATATCGAGCTTTAGAGCTGCAAATCCCTCCGCACCACTGCGCTTGTTCTGCAAATAATGTGTCAACTCATATGCGATCAAGACATTATCTGTAATCATACGCCCCGGAATGAAGGCACTCGACTCGAGAGATGATATCGAGGCGAGAATAGTTTTTAATCGATTTGCTAGTACCTTGGAGGCAATCTTGTACACTACATTGCACAGGTGATGGGTCTAAGATCTTTTCAGCTTATCCGGGTTTGGCACCTTTGGGATTAACACCACCACCGTCTCATTCCATCCCTCCGAAGCGGCCCACCATTCAGAAAGTTCATTACTTCTTTTGTTACATCAGCCCCTACTATATCCCGAATTTTTTTTATAAAAAGGGAAGGCATACCATCAGCACACTGGGGCTTTCAAGTCCCCAATGGCATCCAAACCTTGTTTGATCTCTTCAAGCGTAAACGGCTTCATCGGGGACTCATTCATATCACCGGTCACCTTCGGGTGCACATGCTGCGATAGAGCATCAAAATGACCACCTGCATGACTTGTAAATAAGTCGTTATAAAAGTTAGCAATTAAATTTTTTATCTCCCCTCCCCTGCTCCACTACTCCCCCATCCTCCTTAACTAATCTTTGAATTCTACTCTTCTTTTTTCCTCTCGTGGCATAGTGGTGAAAGAATTTGGTGTTGCGATCACCATGTTCTAGCCAATGAACCTTCGCCCTCTGCTTCCAATATAGACTCTGCTGCTCCTCTAGTCTATGTAATTTGTACTTCAAAATCTCCTCCCTCTGTACATTTCGTGCATTCAGCGCTGCCCTTCTACATTCCTCTAGCGCCTTGCGGGTGCGCTTAATTCGTATCTCCAGATCCCCCAGTACATTCCGACTCCAGTCCCCTAAATCTTGTGCCACACACCTCACTGCCTCCTGCACGCCACCACCATTAGCTTCCACCGTCTTCCTCCAAGCATTCTCCACAATCACAGGGCACTCCTCCTCCTTCACCCAACCTGCTTCAAACCGAAATGGTGGAGGGCCTGCACATGGTCCCCCTCTCCCCCTCTCCTCAGTAAGCACAATGACCGGCCGGTGATCAGAATGTCTTGGCTCTCCATTATTGACTTTATACAGCGGAAAGCGAGAAATCCAACCACCGGATGCCACTGCCCGGTCCAACCTCTCCCGGACATAAGCGGATGCTTCATGACTGTTATTCCGCCATGTGTACGGGTCGCCCGTGAATCCAAGGTCCGACAGACCGCATTCCTCCAATGCCCCCTGAACCGGTCCATGCAAGCTTGCGATCTCGGCGGACCGCCCTCCTTCTCGCAACTTAGCAGAACTTCATTGAAGTCTCCTAAGCAAAGCCACGGCCCCCTCCTCGCTGCGTTCAGAACTCGCAGCGCCTTCCATGAGAGCCATTTCTTGTCCGTGCTTGGTTCCCCATAGAACCCCGTCAAGCGCCAGACAAAGCCAGACTCCTCCGTCACATCCGCGTCGATGTACATCCTTGACATCATGCGCACATGCAAACTGATGTCACTCCTCCAAAAGAGTGCGAGACCACCACTTTTCCCCTCGCAATCTTTTGCCACCATGTTCGTCAGTCCCAGTTTCCACCTAAAACCTTTGATCCTGCGCTCGTCCATCTTTGTCTCGGACAAGAACAGGATGTCGGGGTCCTCCCTCTTCTGGAGATCCAGAAGACCACGAATTGCCGCGCCGTTCCCCAACCCGCGGCAATTCCAAGCGATGATCTTCATTTCTTCTCGCAGGGCTGTTCCGACAGCCCCGCTTTCACATTTGATGCAGTTTCCACATCATCCATCACCATCTCTCCTCTCCCCTTCTTCCCACCACGCTCCAGTTCCTCATCAACAACCATCACCTCCACTGCATTCCTCTTCTTGCTCTTGGAGCTGTCCCCGTCCTCCCTTATTTCAACTCCTTTGCTAGCCCTGGGGAGGCGTTTGAATTTCTTTTGACAATCTTTCTTCCCCCCCAACTCTCCATCACCTGCAACCTGCGTACTGGGCAATACAGGAGCTTGCATGGAGTTGTTCCCATTACCCGTTACTATCCCCCCTACAGCCGTCTTCACCGTTTCCCCTAGGGCTGCTGCAAGATTCTTCTTCGCCCCATTCCCCGACGCCTCAGGTGGTGGTGGTGCCCGTTTGGACGGGCTGATCACTTCCTCCTCCTCCCCCTTCTCAAGCACACCAGTCCCCGACTCCTTCTTCCTCCACGACAAAGCATCACTCCTTGATTTACCACCACTATTCCTATCTCCCGAACCACCCAAGCTCCATGATCCCGATCCTCCACTCCGCCCACTACTGAAACCTCTACCATCCTGATTACGCCAGCCATCACCTCCAAACTTCCTCCTCGGTGGAATATATCTCAACTCCCTATCAAACTGTGGTTTACTTCCTGGTGCCAGTTTCTCCGAGCATGATTTATCAATGTGCCCAATCCTCCCACATATATAGCAAAAGTCTGGAAGAAACTCATACTTCAGAGGGCACCATCTTTCTCCAGCAACCTCTCCCACATCCACCGTGATACCCCTCCGTAAAGGTTTTTGGATATCAATCCTCACCTTCACCCTCAGAAACCTTCCTGCCGCCAGATCATCATTCTCAAAGTCCACCTCCATGAACTCCCCAATATCGTCACCAATGATCATCGCCGTCTCCCTGTTCGTTAGAGTGTGTCTTGGTTATAGTCTAAACGTGTCAGATGAACGGGTAATCAACCCTTGTTAGATTAGTGGATAATGTGTTTGAAAGGAATCACGCACCCCGTGATTAGAGGAGTCCGAAATCACGGATGTTTTCACGAAGATTTTTTCTGCCGTCATTAGAGGAGAGGAGATCCTATTTTATTTTCCTGGATTTTCTAATTTGTCAAATAATTCATAAAATCTAAATAATCAACGGCTCAGATTTATTCGAGGTATTACCTTTTTGTAGATAAAGTATGTTACCCAGTAATAATAGAAAAAGGCGATAAGGAAGATAACTATAAGATTAGTCCACATGACATTGGAGATCAATTCGAAAAGAGCAAACAAGCAAAGCATGACATCAAAGAAAAAAAAAGAAACAAGCAAAGCATTAATTACAATTAACGAGCTATTCGCAAAAAAAAAAACAATTACAACTAGCTAATTAGTGAGTGTACTCTGTGGACGAACTGGATGTTCAATAGAAAAGCACAATGAACATAGTTAACTAGTTAGTTGTATAAGATGTTGCTCCCTTCTTTCCAAATTACAATATGTTTTAGCTTTGTTAGATACATAGTATATTTTATTATGTACTTCCTCTGTATAGGATTTAGAAGTTATTTATAATATAATTATGTTTACTAAAGAGTGGTTAATTAGAGGATATTTTTTATTTACTCTTATTAAATAGTCTTGCACATATCCTCTAGACAACACATAATGGCAGGTGGATTTGGTTATTGCTGTGTCTCAAGGTTTGTGGATAGGGTTCAAATTCCGTCGGGGACCTTTTTTTTCTTTCCTTGAACGTGATTATTTGTGGGTGAAACGAAGCGTGCGAGCTGCGAGCTGCGAGCATGCGCCGAACGCGATTATGGGTGGCGGTTAGACCGGCAGCCGAAACGATTACCACGGGCGCGCGGCGCAGAGTACCTGCTGCACAGTGCAGCGAACGACAAGGCAAGGACAAACAAGTCCAAATTAGTAGCTGAAAGCTCCCCAAACGACCTATTTTAATGCAAATGACGGAGAGGCATGGAAGAACGACTGATATATGATATCAAATTAGTATCATTAGATTTATCATACAATATAATTATAAGAGATTCATTTTATATCATAGGTATTGATGTTTTTTTCTATAAATTTAAGCGACACGAATTTAGAAGTTGCAGCTTTTCGAGAGACGGAGGTAGTATATACCTAAATATATAGTAAAAGTTATGTTTTTAGAGCATCACTAACTAGCTAATTATATCATTATTAAATAATTAATTAATAAATTGTATTATGCGGGCATAGAGATGTCGAGGGGTGTGTGCCCCCCACCTCAGCGGCCTTCGCCACTGTTTATCACACCTACATTTGCAATATTAAGGCCTGATTGATCAACTAGGATCCTTTACTAATTAAGACTAAACATAGTCCAACAATTAGATAAAGGCTTGACTGAAAAATTGGTCCACCTGTTAGTCCCTTGTTTAATTGAGTTAGGGCTATTTTTTTTGGCTAGCTAACAAGGGTGTGTTTAGGAGAGCTAAGTCCCTTTTTTCATTGCAACGGGTCTAAACGGCTTCTCCCCAGGAGCCAGAGCTAGAGCAGGAGAGAAGCTGTACAGAATGAGATCTGAACAGTTTCTTAGTTTTTCTGATGATGCCTTCGGCCGGAAGTTATCTTTATGGCAATGGATCACTACTACAAAAAAATATTTTGTAAGACACTTTGAAATGGGTCTCGGAGGCGGTTGGCTCCAAAAACCGCCTCGGTTAATGCCTAGTATTAACCGAGGCAGTCATTTTTAATTAACCAAGACGGTTACAAAAACCGCCTCGTAAAATAGATTAACCGAGGCGGGCTTCTTAAAAATAACCGCTTCGGTTAATCTATATTAACGGAGGCGGTTGTTCTAAAAAAACCGCCTCGGTTAATACATTAACCGTGACGGTTAATTTATATAGCCCGCCACGGTAAATATTGGGCCCAACCAGCCCATCCGAGGCCCAATAACCACTCCTAGTATATATACCACAACCTCAAACCCTAAAACATTCACTTCTCTCCCTCAGAGCCGTCACTCCCTCTCTTCTCTCCCTCCCTCTCTTCTCTCACTCCCTCTCTCTCTCAGACTCACACTTTTTTGGACTCGGCGCGGCACGAGGATCGGCGTGGCGAACTCCGGCGGTCTTGGGACGCGGCTCCCCTAGCGGGGGGCCCCCCGACCTCCCGGCAGCTGGGGGGCGGCTCCTTACGGGCCCGGCCGGTGCGGGCCCGGCCCCGAGCCTCCCATGGCGGCTGGCCGGCCCCACTGGCGCGCCGGCGTGGCCCCGGCAACGCCCCCCCGGCTCCCCCACGGTGGCGCGGTGCGGGGCGGTGTGGCGGGGGCTCCTGCGGCTCCCTACGGCGGGCGGGCCCCGCCCGACCTTCCGGCAAAGCACGGCGGCTCCCTACTGCCCGGCGGGCGGCTCCCTATGGCAACTCCCCTTGGCTGCTCCCCCACGCCGGGCGTTGGATCCTAGTGCTTAGGCCACGGCGGCCACGGATCCAGCGCCCGCGGCCACGACGACCTCGAAGGCTACGGGATCCGGCGCCTCGGCTCTCTCTCCCTCTCCTCCGATGATCTTTGCGGTCGAGGCGTGGATCCGGCGCGGTGGTGGCGAGCGCAGGACAGGACAGCCTAGATCCAGGCCCATTAGGGTTTTTGATGGGCTTTTTTTTCTTTTGTTTTTTTTGTGTGATTAACCGAGGCAGGCATCCAACCGCCTCGGAAAATGCCTCCATTTACCGTGACCTTCACTCCGAGGCGGTTGCAAAAACCGCCTCGGTTAATCGATTTTAACCGCCTCGGTTAATCTTTTTAGTAGTAGTGGATGTTGGTGCATCAAGATTTATGCTCAAGAAATATGTATTAATAGAAAAGACACAATCCTCTAGCAGCATGCAGATTTGACCAACTTGATCATGGAAACCCGCTCGAGCAATGGCGATGACAGATGCTGGGGAGAAGATGGCCGAGATGAGAAGTCACAGTCGCCAAGCCCACCAACGTCCCAACTTTGCCAAGCAATCCTAGCATCAACGTAGGGCCTCTAGCAACCCCTGCACTGAACTGCAGTTGTTTACACACTGGCTCCCGGTCCCCGCCCCACCCTAGATTAGAGCTAGACCGCAAAAGCACCGGATCCGAACGAAAGGACACTAGATCCTTACTCGTGTCTAGGGCGATAGGGCTAGGAACAACCTTCGAACAACCATATATCTGCCCGTACTTCACAAATCCGGCAAGGGGAGGGAGCACATCGAGCCGAGAGAGGCGCCACCACCTACAGAAGAGTGGACTACCGTGGACTCGTCACCACCCCAGGCCGCCCGTCGCACTATCGCAGCACCAAAGAATGACCTCCAAACCACTATGCCACGACCACTGCCATCGTCTTAGGCGCCACCACATCACCTGTGCCGTGGCCCAAGTGTAGAGGCGATAGATCCACTGCGTTGGACCCCCAATATGGCCAAATTGGGTCTGAAAACACACCGCCGGCTGCCGCCCCATGCTTCCCTTTCTGTGCGGCCGAGAACCCCATTGGGAGAGAGATAACATAAGCTAGGTAGAAACAAAAAATCATCATTATAATTTTAGCTAGTTACTCCCTTGTCCCAAATTATGAGTCATTTTAATTTTTTAAGTCAACATATGACCAAATTTATAATAATAGAATAATATTATTTATGATAGATTTCTTCATTAACTATATTTTCATAGTATACCTATTTGATGTCATAAATCCTTACAATTCTATCTATAATTCTGGTTAAATTGTGATGATTTAACTCTCCAATCAAATTGAAGCGACTTATAATTTGGGACGGATGAAGTATAAATTTGGCTAAATAGTCATGCTAAGGGTATATAATGTGGCTAAAGGACTCTTTGGAACATAGGAAAAGAAAAAACATGGGAATATAAAAATATAGGAATATTGTAGAATTATAGATGCAAAATAGAGGATTAGAAACTATTGGAATTTTGATGGAATCGTTTGAATCCTAATGGATTTTAGCCATAATGAAGTTGTTTTACTTTCACCGGCTAATCACACATGGCTAAACATTTTCTTCTATATACAAGAACCATCATTACCTAGTAGCAGTAACATCTACTTTCCCGTTCTTATACATAGGAATGTTTTTTTCGAGAACATGCATGGCATGTATATCATTTTGTACATAGGAATGTTACCACGAGGTCTGATTGGATGCTAAAATTTTGGCATGGACATACAAAGGGATAAATTCCTACATGACACTATTCACATTTCATGCAAACCAAACGATAGGATAAGAACAAATCCTCTATGAATAGTATTCCTAAAAAATCCTTCACAAATCCTGTGATCCAAAGGACCAGGTAAAAAAAGGTTCAATGGAGATCCGAGAGCATCGGCCAACTGTACAGAGAGAAAGAAATACTGTGCGCCGGCAGATCGGCACACGCTCCCTTCCTAGAACGGGTACCACAACGCAGCCGGCAGGCTGGCCGGCCGGCCGGCCGTCGTGTGGGTCGTTGGTACGCCCGTGACCCGGCGGTGTACGTGTACACCATGGTCCGACCTACTCCTACGCCTTGTTGGTGCAACTTTTTCCCTCTCCATCACATCAATTTTTATCCGTATACCCGAAAGACTAAACGTAAGTAAAAAAAATAACTAATTATATACGTTGTAAATCACCATGAATCCGATTGGATAATATACGTTAAATACAAATCCGGCGACGTTGCAACTTTTTCACAAGAAGGTCCTAGTACGCTTATCCGGCGACGTTACTCACAATGGGACAGCTGGGTGCTGTCCTCATTTAAACCCTGACGCCACCTTGTGCAGCTGAAGAAGTGAATAGCCAGCCAGTCGTCTCTACCTCGTCCACCTGACGAATCTCGATTCTTGAGGTGAGCCTGCCTCTCCCGTCTCCCTCTTCCCCTCCGGAGTCCGGAGGATGTTGCTGTGCTTTAGACCTGCTCGCCTATTCGATGCTTCTTGCTCCTCCTGCAGCTGTAACCATAGATCTGTGGGTTTTTTTTTTTGGGTGTTCTGATTGAGATTTAGTTTCCTGCCCATGATTTCTTCTCTCACCAGCAAGAGGAGTTCACTCCAATAGAACTAGTAATGCACCTGTTCGTTGTCTCCTCCCAGTGGCTGCCCAAAGACTGATTGGTTTCCGAACTTATGTTTTTGTACTAGATTTTAGTTCATTATTAAGCACGTGCTCGGTTCTTTTGTTGGGCATCAGTGGAGTTACCACAGCATTGCTTCTCTGGCCAATTGAAAATTTTGGTTCCATTCATTCTCAGAGGGCAATAGAAGCGGCGAAAGAGTATCTGTGATATAAATAACAACTGTAAGTTTTAGGACAATTCTATTGATTTCAGTTGTGCTACCGAGCAGGCTTGGAATTAGATGCCTTAGTTTTCCAGATCTGGGAGTTTGGTCGTTTTGGCCAACTATGCACCGCTATCAAGATTTGCTCTTGCTATTATGTTTCCTTCCACTGCCCTGGGACAAAGAAATTTATCTGATGGCCAAGATTTCAGCAGCACAAAACATATTTTGTCTTTGAAGCAGCATCTCGCTAAAATCATCTATTTATTGCTTACTCATTGGATGGCCTAGGAGATCGGGTTCAGACTTAGTAGGACCAAGACCGAGTACATGAGGTGCGATTTCAGCGCGACTAGGCACGAGGAGGGAGACGTTAGCTTAGATGGGCAAGTGGTGGCCAAGAAGGATACTTTTCGGTATTTAGGATCGATGCTACAAAAGGATGGCGACATAGATGAAGACGTCAGGCATAGAATTGCAGCGGGTTGGTTGAAATGGTGTCAAGCTTCTGGCGTCCTTTGTGATAAAAGGGTGCCTCGTAAGTTTGAAGGGTAAGTTTTATAGGATGGCGATTCGCCCGGCGATGTTTTTACGGTCTTGAGTGTTGGCCCACAAAAAGGCGACATGTCCAGCAATTGAGTGTGGCAGAGATGCATATGTTGCGTTGGTTTTGCGGGCACACCAGGAAGGATAGAGTTCGGAACGACGATATTCGGGATAGGGTTGGGGTGGCACCAATGGAGGAGAAATTGTTTCAACATCGATTGACATGGTTTGGACATGTCCAACGGAGGACTCCCCGAGGCGCCCGGTGCGTAGTGGGGTTTCAAGCGGGCCGATAACGTAAAGAGCGGTAGAGGTCGACCTAAACCGACTTGGGACGAGTCGGTTAAGAGAGACCTTAAGGAGTGGAATATCTCCAAGGATTTAGTTTTGGACAAGAGCGCTTTTGGAGACCGGCAATCAACGTGCTCGAACCGTGACCTCTTTCTCGTCGTGTGCCCTTTTGTGTCTCCCGTTTCTCGTCTCTCTTGGGTTTCATCTCTAGCCTACCCCAACTTGCTTGGGATAAAAGGCTTTGTTGTTGTTGTTGTTGTTGGTATGCTGCGAAGAGACTAACCATAGTCTTGTTTTGTTATGCTCCAGTTTGATCAGGCGTCATCTCTTTTAGCTGCAACTGCAGCAAGCTGTGATCATGGCATCGCTGAGTGCTGACCTTTTCTATGACATACTCAAGCGTCTCGACGCTGCAGCTCTGGCAAGAGCAGGCTGTGCCTGTGCTGATTTTCGTGCCATATCAAATGAAGAGGATTTGTGGGAAAATGCTTGCACATCTCTGTGGCCATCAACGAGACGAGATGATGTTAGGAGCCTAATTGTTTCCGTTGGTGGATTCAGGAAGTTCTATGCAGACTGTTTCACCCTTATATTAAACAAGGATGTCCCTGTGGTTCAGACTAATGAAACTAATTTCTTTACCGAAGAATGGGCCGAGTCTGACTACTACTATGACTATGATGACATGGATGAGCTTGAAAACTCGTTGCCTTCAGACTTTGTATCTTTGATTGATGTATGGTACAAAGACCGTGCACTCTACTCAGAGGTCATATGGGGAATTCCCAACTCAGACAGTGCCAATGGATGGTTCTATAACTACCCGTTCCGGATAGACTTGTTTCAACACTCAGCTGATAACAATGAGAACAATAATGGAGAGGTATTCCTATCCACCATCAGTGACTTACCATCGGTGCCCTCAATGGAGCAAGAAAGGAAAGATGGGAAACTGTGGAGAGAACTGAATGATGGCATAAAGTTGAGCTGGATCATTGTCAACCGAAAGATGAAGCGGGCAGTGAACCTGACGAGTTGGCACCCGCTGAGTGGGCAGAGGCACTGGCCAACTGATACTGATTTTGTTCTACGGTTTGGGTCCGTACTTCCGGCAAAGGAGGTCCTGCCCTGCCAGGTAGCCGAATGCATTCTGTTGATGAAATTCCGTGTGACAAGCATGGGCAGCGAGGAGGCTGGGGAACCTTCAACAGTTGCGCTGACGGAACTGAGTATGCAGATCGAAGACATGGGCGGTGTTCATCTCAACGGGCGCTGCAGCCTCCTCCTTCTCAAGGAGGCGCTGAGCTGCCACCGGAGCAGGAACTATGATGAGGTGCTGGAGTCTTGCAATTTGTATCTGAAGGCGCAGAGTGAGCTGAAAGAAGAGAAGATACGCAACGAATGCCGGTTCGACACACTCTGTATTTTCAGTGGCATTACAATATTTGCTGCAATCTGCACCATGTGCTATAGAAAGTTTTAGAAGTTTTGACTTTCTAGATAATAAGGTTAGCTGTGGATTTAATAAATGTTGTAGTGATGCACATGCTTGAGAGCTTGTAAACACAGCCTACTTATTATTGCTGGTTATTAGGTCTCCATATTAGATATTTCACGGGGAAATTAACTTAATGTCCTCATAGATGGAAGATGAAGTGGAAGATAACCAATAAATAAATAAACCTGCTAGCAAAATTCAATTATTTTTACTACTAGTCTACTCGCAATTGATTCAAAAATTACAATAGATCATAGTTACTGTAGCTTATCGATCATCTTGATACTTGATAATCCACACCACCAAGATGACTAGGGTGTCAAGTCCCTAGCGACCTGACTGACCTGACTTGTTGATAATATTTCTACTTGATAATCCTACCATATAATCCCATGAGCACTGCCGCACTGCTCAGCAGTATGCCAGTAAAGATGATTAAACCAGTAGATCACACCAGAACAATAGAAGCTGAAGTCTTATAACAGAAATATGTTCCATACACCTTGGTGCCAATGCATCATTACTTACAAAAATCTCACTAGTAATGACATTTGCACCAATTTGATTTTTAATAATAAAAAAAGAACACGTGAAAGGTCAACATCCAGAACGTCGACCTCAGAATAATGGAGGGGCTAGGGGAATAATATGGCCCATGGACCTATATAACGCGCCCAAACCATGTGGAAGTAAAAGAGTAGCCTATACAACTCACTGATAAAGCTGCTGGTGATGATCCGTGGAACGAACATGATGTAGAATTCTGGACAACGTGGACTCTCCTGTGGAGAGGAAAATAGGAACGCGTGACTCTGGAACGGAAATGGCTTTATTCGTAGCCAGCCGTGTTTCAGAAAAGGTCGGCTTTCTTTTTCTGCAACTCTTGCTTCCACCTTGGCTGCTCGTAGAATTCCTCTCTAGTCATACCAAATACGGTCTCGAATTCACTGTCCACCAAATATGTCTGCAGAAATCAAAATGAACATAATTAGCCTTTGGAATCCATAAACATGAGGTGAAGAAGAGGCTGCCATCAATAAATTGTACAGTAATAGATATTCCAATGAGAAACGAAAATGATTAAAAAACACCATCGATTTAGTTGCATTTGTAATAAACCCAGTTCAATCATTGTACTTCAATTAGAGAAATGGTCACTATCCCTGCTTCTGCTGCAAAGAACTGCTGGTTGAGGTACTTAGGGGATCATTTTCAGAAGGAACTAATGAAGGCCTACAAATTACTAAGAGCATCATTATATTGGTGAGCATTTTAACTCATATAAAACTGAAAGCATAGAATGGTTCCTTTTTTTTTGTTTGCTAAAAAAGAACCATTCTATATTCTGGAGTTGTAACAGAAGAATTTGGCTATGGTTCTGATCAAATCTTGACCATTTCATTTGTTCTCCTTGTCTAGATCAGTTTGTTTATTTTCCAAATAACCTTCCACGCCTCATGTTCTTCATGACTAAAAACAATTGTGGAAAAATGCCTACAATCCTGACTGGTATGTTCCAAATTGGAAGTGCGAAATAGGACCTTGAAGCAAAGTAATAATAAATTTCCAAAACATACCTATTTGCTTTTTATGGTGAATAAGCTTGCCTACAAATGTTTACAAATTACAAACAAAATTTTTCTATCTAGCATGTCTTATTGGGAGAGTTAATCAACCTATAGCATGTCTTATTGGGAGAATTAAATCAACCCAGCAAATAGAAAATTTCAAGTAAATGCTAAGCACCAAAAGCCTTAGTTGAGGCGAACTTAGGTGCCTATTTTATTCTTAAATATAAATAAATCCACCAGTCCTAAATTGGTCAAGATTTAAATAAAATGCACAAAACTTTTCATGTATAGTTTCGACAAATACTCAGCCGTTTCACAAGGAAATGAGTTAATAGAACAGGGTGAACTTTTTTTCAAGGACGCAGTGGGAATCACAAACCTCTCTGCGCTTGTAGTCTATCCCACTAACAGGGTCAGTGGACTTTGATATCAAGCGTTCATAGCTAAAGGTCGTCTGGCCTCCATTTTCGTTAGCAGTTTGTTCCTCTGAGACATCTGGCTCTGTTCGGACATCTTCTGCAGTCCCTGTTTCTAATTGGTGAGGAGAAGCAGGAGCTAATTCAGTCTTCTCAGCATCTGCATCAAGTGCAGGTATCATCAACCTTTGGCATCAAGCTAAGGGTAAGAAAAAAGAAAGAAAAACCACAGAATTCTCCTGGGTTCTTCTTCCTCTACTTTCTTTCAGCTACTAAGCGAATCCTATTCATTATTGATAAGTAAAACTCAAGTAAACACAGTTAGCAAACTTAAACACATCCCAGATCCATTTTACTCTTCCAGACTCCAGAGCAAAACCAAAAGGAACAATATCAGTGGGAGATTGAGACATGCTTCTAGTTTTGTTATCTTCCAAAGAAAAGGTGAAACTTCAAATCAAATTTAGGCTGGCAAGTCTAACCTGTGTGGCGGGGGAGTGTGGCAACAGCAGCGGCTCTTTGAGAGCCTTGGCCTGGTTTTGACGATGTATTAAGGGAAGAGGACAAGGCAGCCATTGCTGAAGCACGTTGGGTATGCTCGCTGTCACCTGATGAGCTTGTGGGCCTCTCATCTGACTGAAAACCCACGGGATTTGGTGGTTAGCAGATAAGAAAATTGGGGAAGGAAATTATTATTATTGAGACCGGGAAAGGAAATTATTAGCAGTACCTGTTTTCCTTGCGACGATGGATTAAATGCAGATGAAAGAGCTGCCAAGGCTGATGCCCTTTGAGTTGGCCCACCATCACCTGATGAACTCTTATTGCCACCCTGGAAGCAGTTAAAAAGGCATGAAGCAGAAGAAAAAAAAAAAACATGTATTACTCTTTATAAATTGAATATCAAAAGTGAACTTACCTCTGAACGCATTCCAAAAAGAACTGAAAGTTTCTTCTCAAAAGAGTTTCCATGAATCTGTTTCAAGAATGACACGTACCAGCTTAACCTCAAGCAAACAAAAAAAAGGTATGCCCAAAAATAGTAGAATATTGGACATATGAGAAAAGTCCATTTCACTGACGACACCACCACCCCCCCAAAAAAAAAAAAAAAACACAAACAAACTCCCAGCCAAAAAAACAAATATTCCAAGTAATGATGGCAATGTCCTCCAATAAATATCCTCTCCAAGCCACAGAAATGACTTCAATCTAAGTTAGTAAAAAGAATAACATGAAAAGGAAATTAAAACTTGATTAGGGGAGAGACGTCCCCCTAATTTTTTTTCTTGAGAATTTTATGTCAGCCTACGAACCTAAAATGATGGGTTACATCGACCCACGGACTTCAATGATCTAACCAGTATAACTCAGCAGCAGTTGGCAAAAGGCAATGGGAATTAGTTTGCAGTTTTCATAAATTTGTCTACAACAAGATTTCTGCCTCTACAAAGTTGATGCTACCATTAAGTGAAAAAAAAGGAAAACAATATCAGGTATCCCATACAAATAGATAATAAATGGAACATAGTTAGAACGAAAAAGCTGAACTTATGAAATACAGAAGTAAATATCTAAGAGCATACCATGGATCTTGTGTTATCCCAGGAGAAGTATGTCCTGAAGAAGCAAGGTTCATTCCCTTCATTGACTTTATAGAGAGGCACATCAGGAGAAATACCTTCAAATGCCACGGCATGTTGTACGTATTTCTGGGAGGAAAGCATTCGTTGCTAGGAGTTGGACAATAGTGATCCAACCAAAAACAGAAAGGTTAACACTTAACACTTGGTACATACCTGGCCAATGTCAAATGCTTTCTGTTTTTCTTTTGTATCCACACACTGACCCATCCAAACAAAAACCTCACAGTGTGTATCAAGTATCATCGTGTCTTCGGTCAACAAATCATCTTGTGAAAAATTGAAAACTTCAATAACCTGCATACAAGTGAGCTTTCAGTTTTTTTTTAAAAAAAAACAAGATTATTAACATGACCAATTTGGATCAAATCAATATAGCAACGAACCTCCAGCTTCCCTGATAAATGGTGACAATGTTATCGCGATTGAAGCCAAAAAAAAAAAAATAAAACATTAGGGTCACTAATATAAAGCATAAAAAATAGAATGTGGTAAGATTGAGAAACACAGTGAATAGAAGGTTTGGCTACTACTAACCATTCCTAAGAGAGAAGGTATACAAATGAGGCTCTCTAATAACAGCATCAGGTGTAGCATTTGTACTTGTATAACTCTGCTTTCCACCAATAGAAGACCAGAAAATAGAGCTCTCAGTGCCCTCCTTGCAATGTTTGACAGCAACACCAGTCTGTAGGATTGGGGGTACAGATAATTTAAGTACGTAATAGTGGCCACGATAAGACATATCAATTACTTGCAATTTTATAAGAATCAAGTGCTGTCGAGTGAGGGCGATTCATCAACCAGCGTAGTTTTGTCTAACCACGTTGGATCATTAATTGACCTTAAATTAGACAGCAGTGAGAAAACACTAATATTTGTGCATACAATTATTACCTTCCAGCATGATGAACTTTTATTATAAAGATCATTCTGCTAGCAACTTTCAACAAAAACGTCTTTCAGAATTGTTTTGCTCAAAACAGGTTTTCCATAAGCTTTACCATAACACTCCAATAGAGAAGCACAAAGCTGCAAATAAACTTGAAAAATATATTCTAAAATCCTTCTCAATATCTACTTCCAACCAATCTGCTAAGTGGTAGAAAAATGAATTTTTGCTTAGCGACGTACCTCCAATCCAAAATTAAGGCATTCAAACTTAAAAAATGTTTTCATTGTTATACATTAATCAATTTGATTGTCACATGTAATCAAGGTTCTAGATAGTTCTCGATATTTTGGGTAACCGCTATAATATTGCCAATTGTTCTGCTATTACTGCTAAAGATACTCTAGGTATGCTAAATATCACTATGTCTTAGCCATAACATTGCTTTAGCGCCACTAATCTTGACTAAGGCAGAAATTGATACTTTAGTCTAAAAAA
Source organism: Chrysopogon serrulatus (assembly GCA_015844335.1). Lineage (NCBI taxonomy): Eukaryota > Viridiplantae > Streptophyta > Magnoliopsida > Poales > Poaceae > Chrysopogon > Chrysopogon serrulatus. The sequence goes on from JADLZL010002799.1 coordinate 18,253, forward strand.
CTACATTATGTGCCTCTTCATTAAATTCTTCACATAATATTGATTTAATAAATCATTAGGCAATTATTGGACTATTGATCCTTAAATACCGAATGAATGTGACGTTGATCACAATTGTGAGTATGTTAATTGATATGGTCAATGTTAAGTAACATATGTGGAGGCATGCTCTCCTAGAGCTTGTACATGTATTTAATTATTTATGTTCATAGAATTTTGCTTTGCTAAATGTTTCCATGCATAATTAATTAATAATTCTATGTTTTCTATAAAACCAGTAAATGAAATAGCTTTCTCTATATCTTGCTATAGCTCTTGAAGGAGCACACTGCTAAATATATTAGCCCACGATTTAAAACATTGCATTGATTCAATATAAATATAATTAATTACATTCACATTCAAAATATATTGATTTCACTTTAATTTAATAATTTTTTGGCAATGTTACTTTGAAGAAATATAGTCAAAGGTGTGACAATATCCTAAATGACCAAGTAAATAGGAAGAGAATTGTTATGAACATAGTTCATTAGGAGATAGCAAGGCAAAGTCTGATTGGAGGGAGAATAGAGTATTGGGGGATTTGGGATTAATTCTTCTTCATTGCTTTCTTTCCTCTTCTTCATTGCTTTCTTTCCTAGATACATCTCCCTTTATATAGAGAGGATTATTGGTCCCCTAAGAAGGCCCAGTCAAATCCTAACAAATCATATCTAATCATGTTTCTAATTGACCCAAACCCTGGCCCCCTACCTGATACCCCATAACAAGGTTACCATGCATGAAAAGAAGTATCAAAATTGGTTTCATTGTTCCATACCTTCAGAAATTCAGCAACTTTAGCAGCCCACTGTTGTTGTTCAAAAGAACTTGAATTTCCATTCCATAAGAACATCGAGTTCTTAGTTTGCAAAACAAAACAATCCGTGGAACTCAAGGATGTTGAGACCTAGAAAGTCAAATAACAATTAGTTCAAGGGAGCAAAAGGTTGGACTCTTTTTAAGTTATTTACACTGCAGTTTTGTATTAGCTATGCAAACAAGGATAAAGTTTTTTTTTTCATGCATGCACTCTTCAATTAAGTCTGCTGGCCAAGAAATATATATTTTTTTAAAAAAAAAGAGGATGATGGTATAGAACATAGTGATTCCATCCAGCATTAGTTCCATACTTCATTTGCCCATAGCTTAGGATTTTGACCAAACTGATAGATGCATAAGACTTGATAAGCTATAAGAACAACGTTGTTGAGCTCAAGATTTAGTAAAATCAACACTAACCTAGAAAGTTGCTATGACCCATTTTTAATATACGCCAATGATGATAGGCATGACGGATATTGCTTACCTTTTCTCATTAACTTAAAATGTTCAGGATGCTTATGTGAATGGAAGCCAATATATATATTTGTAAGAACAGGTAGAGGTAAGAAATACCGCATCAGCTTGAAATGTTTTATTGTTATGAACTGCTGTTCCAGAAATTCGAATGAGAGCGACGCCATCAGCACAATATGTTTCATCTTTCAGACCCTTCTCTTCTATAAATTTCTTATAACCAGAGCTAGTACCACCCTGCATGATTTGACAAATATGTTCTCGTAATTTCTGGAGTAACGTTACAAAACATTTTTCATTTCTATGGAATGCTCCAATATGAGTTATTTGCAGACCAGCAAACATTTATCACTAACTCACTGTACATGACATAATCACAGTGAGCATCATACCTTAAGAATAACCATTGGTTGGAAAAGAGCAACAAATTGTGGTGGCTCTTTTCCTTGATAAATACGACCCTACAATAACACAAATAAGATACGAACTCATCCAGAGGAAATATTTTATTAATAAAAAATTCAAAATGTGAATACAGTACCAGGACAGGTCTTCCTTTCAAAGAATTCCAAGTTGTATTAGCTACTTGAAAAGCAGACTCTTGATCTTCCTACATTAAATAAACAGAGATAACTTCATATATATATCATAAGACAGTTGCATGGGCACTGGGTCCACCATGAACCCTCTATATGTTAAGTACATCTTATACATTAATTATAGGACACACAAATGTGAAATGTGTAAGGACCATCATTATTTTAAACAAACGTGTGCAATAATAGCTTCTATTTGGATGTGAGAAGAATTCATGACAAATAGATTGATACAAAAAAAAAACAATAAGAAGGTTTCAGTTGACAATGTGACAAGCAAAATAATAAAAGTGCATTCCAATAATGGTGGTCGACAGAAGATGCAAAGCAAGAAAGTTTGGTGCACTACGTCATAAGCATATTTAAATGACAATTACCTGTACACTATTTTTCCCAATCCAATAAGTTAGATAGAACTCTTCTTTTTTGTCAGCAGAATGATAAGTGTAGAGAACAACATAACAGTCTCCACTGTAGAATTTTCCAAATTCTTCCTTTGGAAGAGCAGTCTTCACACTGCCATTAATACACCAAACCTGAAATATAGCACAGCTTGCTTGTGGTTTCATTTCTACATTGCATTCACTATTGTACTTGGTAGGAAAATGTGACTAAGTTCAGCAAAACCTCAAGCTTTCCACCGCCATCTAGCAAAGGAGGAACATCGTCATTTACTGGTGCACTAGTTTTTGTGATTCCTTTGACATCGACACCTTTCTGCTTCAAGAGTGCTGATAAAACATAGATGTTAACAGTGAATGACAAAAGGTCAATTGTTTAAATACCAATAAATAAATATTGTACCTGTAACTTTCACTCGGCCTGCTTCCTCCGTGCTGGCACTCCCTGCGGTGTTACTTACTGGCCATGACTCAAACTTAGACTTGAATGTATGATTCTCATAACCTTGAATCACTTGAGTTATTCTTGTTGTCTTTGGTCTATTTTCTTTAATAATGAATTTCTACAGGAGGTAATTTTTAGGTAGGATATCTTTCAACAAGGCAAGAAAGCAATAAAGTTGGGCTGTAGGTTTACCTCAACTGCCGAACTGGCAGCTTTCCTTTCCTCTACCTGTGTTACGCGACCAACCCACACAAATAGTTCAGCCCCACAGTCAAGTAAAAAGCATTTGGTATTCTCCAAAATCGATTTTGTAAGAACAGTGTCTTCTAACTTCAGTTGGCCGTTACTGATACTGCAAACATAGCAATTAACAATAAAGAACAAAATTATTTTTGAGGAAACAATATAGAACAAAATTATTGGAATATATTTATAGAAGCAGTAGGCTTGAAGATCTGTTTGGTCATATTGTAATACTTAATCAAAGGCGCAGATGTTTCTGTACAAGGGGTGTGAGGTCTGAGTCTTGGGTCCATTTTATTTCTTTGAATTATTCTTCTGAATGCAATAATAAGCAGCTCCACGAATTTAGAGGGAAAAAAATTCACATAAGTTCATATAGACTAGACTGTGCAATGCAGGATGTTAAGTAATTTACGTAAGCCCCATCCCAACCATCCAGACCACACCCATTCCAGTGATCCCTTACTGCCAATGCATTAGGCAAAGTTTGACACAGATATTTGATTTCCTTTCTTAAATGAATTCACCGCAATAAGTGACTTGAAAGGATCATTAGAAAAACTTTGAAGCTCTTGGGGGTTAAGAACAAGTACCAATAATTAAAATCAGAAGATCAAATATAGCTAACTGTACACTCTTTTTAAAGTACATACCTGAAAAGCTTTGGTGGTGTAGTTTCAAGAACAACATCATCATCACTTATATTTTTTTTTCGCTATTGGTGCAAAACCTCCAAAAAGGACCCAGAATTCTCCTGAATCTGATTCTGCTTGCAATTTCCCATCATCTATTATTAAGGCAAAAAGGGTGTAAGTGTGTGAACTTGCTGACGTTCTACACATATGAAATGGAATCTGTATCATTCTCATCTCACCAACAATTGCAACAGCACACACTCCGTCATGGTATTTCTCCTTTAAATGTTGGATCACTTCCAACGCTTTGGCTCTTTCTTGAATGTTGGAGTTTGCACCATTGAATTGAAATATCTTATTTTCAGTATCCAAGATAAAGACATCATCATGGTTCAATGATGAACGAGCAAAGGGAACCTGAGTAAATAAGTCGTCATTGGGATTGGCTCAAATAGTTGATGAAACATATACATACGTAGGAAGCAAGGAGGTGGAACACCAATGCACCTCTTTGACTCTGATAGCTCTCTTCCCTTTGCAAATATATAGCCGGACTTCAAACTTGTCCACTTCTGGCTTTTTAAACCCAGAAGCAAAACCACCCTCCATGGGTATGATGCACGGTTTAAAATATGAGAGGAATTTATCAGACTCGTAGCATTGTGGTTCCCTGTGCTGTACCGCACGACCCCCAAGCATGCTGTCAAGTTCAACGGTCTTGATTGCGGCAGTTCCAGCTTCATCCTGCGTAACAACAGCAATTTCGAGAAGTGGGCATGAAATGTCATTATTTGTAGCATAGAAAAATTTGAGGTGGTGGTACAGAAAATCTACCTGGCTAGAATCTTTCCCAATCCAGAAATGGATGTCAAAAATATAAGCAGCTCCTTTACATGTCGTCTAAAAAAAAGACAGACGCATTACTAAAAATACAATTTGCGTAGAAAAGTCGAAATATATATATGTGCCTCTAGAAAAAGGAAGGGTTAAAATTATTACCTGCAGAACTATATATGAATCTCCACAGTAGAACTTGCCATAATCTGCTTTTGGCAAAGCAACTGGCTTGAAGTCCTCGATCCTCCATATTTCTGTTCCTCTGTGTTTACATTAAGGAGCACACACGTACCCAACAAAAAGAGGTGGAATGAGAAAAAAGAGAAAAAAACAGCCAAAATAAGGTGGCAGCCTGTTTGAAGTCATCTATCTACTTATTATTAGTAGTAAGGATCAAGGATACGGTTTATGGCCAGCTCCTTGAAATGCAGGTTCAAGCACCACTTTTGCATTCGACATTGCGCAGGAATATGTTACTTGGGCACTAGAGAGAGGCTCCCACCACCCGACGACAGTCAGCCGAACGCTAGAAACTCATGCACTGCAAGAGCGCACAGAGAAGAAATTTTAAGCCGTCACATGAGTAACAAGCAAGAGGAACCAAAACTTTCTGATCCCCATCGCAATAATCACGCATCCACAGCAATAAAGGCAGATCCATTCAACCCGCGGGGGCTCGTGAGATCGATCCTACTACGAACTAATTAAGCGCGCGATCGGAACAAGCAAGGGAGGGGAAACAAAGGAAACGCAGAACCGTGGGGGATCGTAAGAGGCGGAGGCCGGCCGTCGATCGAGCGGTACCTGCTAGCTAGATGTGCAACGCCGGTCGCCGATGGATCGATGGGAGCGGAGCGGGATGGGATGGGATGGGAGGTGGCAGGCGAGAGGCGACGGGGAGGAGGGAGGGACGAGGGCGATCGATCCGCTGTGTCTCCGAACCGACGTAGGGAGGAATGGGATGGATGGGTGGATGTCACCACGCGACGCCGCGGCTTTTGCGCTTGCCTGATTTTAGAATGGCCCCCTCGCTATTTATACGCGCGCGGCGAGCGGAGCGCGGCGAGCTGCCGCTCCGCTACTATACCTGAGAGGCAGCGAGCGACGGACGGATGGTCGGTAGGAAACGGTGGGCGAGGGCGATCGATCGATCGACCATGCACGGACCAGGGACCTACGACGACGCCGGCCGGGGCAGAGCACTAGTGTCTAGTGCCATTGCTCAGACGACAGAGCTACGGCCGCCGGCCGGCCGGCCGGTGACTGACAAGATTCTTGTAGCTCCGCATGGTTGATGATGAGTGATGACTAGCTAGGCTAGGCCGGCCATCAGGGTCCAGTGGTCCGCATGATGCGGCCGATAATTGCGAGCTTTCGGCCGATAACGTACGGGGGGGTTCACGCTTTGACGCATGCACGGGCGCCACCTGATGCTTCCCCGTCACCCTGTTCATCGGCCCATCCAACAAGGATCTGAACATGGGCTGTCCTACCCGGCCAGGCGCAATCAGAGCTTCCCCGACCCTTACAGCACGTACCTCGCCGGCTTTCGTCGCTTGAGACGGTTGCTGTTGCTGTCTGTTTGAGTTTCTGCTTCTTTCGCTTCTCTTTTTTTTTTTTCACTCTCGAATACGCATGAGTATGCGTATCATTGTATTGTATTAAGTAGAATAGAGTTTTCAAAGTACAGAAGAGTGGCCGTTTCTGCCACTGAATCAGATAATAACTACATTGCAACAGGCCCCCTTTTGAAAAGCGTGGACGCAGCTAAGCTGAAGCTGCGGCTAGACCCCTTGTCATTTCGCTTCTCTTGAGTCAGCGTTTTCCTAGCCCCCTTCGTGGTAACCCCCAACTACAACTACCGCGGTTTGCTGTGTTTATTGTTGGTTTGTATCTTTTTTGTTTAAACCCTGTCTTCTCCTAATGAAAAATGTGCCTCAAGACAAGGTTAACAAAAACACTACAGTATAGTAAACTACCCCATTGTATATGAGTATATCATCCAAAGTTATAGCTTCAAAGCCTATAGAGTGACTCACAGAAGCCTTCAAGGCTTTTATTTGACAAAAAGAGTCAGGCAACACGAGACACGTTGTAGCTAGCTAAGACATATTCTAGTGAGCAGAGAACGTAGCTTTTTTCGAACCATGTCTATTCCCACTAGTGGAATAAATCAGTAGAGAAACAGCAGTAGTATTAGCTTAGCTTGCGCTGTGAATTTTAGCAGGTCTATAAGTTTATGCCTACGTGCACTCACTTTTAGGATGTCGGGAAGTAAGAAGGGGTAGAAAAAGGTTGCAACTGGTGAGAGACGGTATTATCAGCCATTTATATTTTTCTCTTACAATAAGTCAGCTAACTTATTGTGCAAGTGGTAGTAGATGCCGCTAATATTGCGGCCAGTGATAGTGCTACTACCGGGTAATTAGCGAAATAAAAAAAATTGTTTCTCTCTCACCACTTAGCCCTGTACACCTCTCTTTTCACATGCATGAATATAAGTTGCAGCAATACTGTGAGTGGAAGACCCACCTCACTGAGGATAAATATAAAATCTGGTTATCACAATGTCTACTATATGGACCCACCTTACTACCTGAATAGGTAAAACACATTGCTGGTGCTCTTATGGCTCACGCCAACAAGGTTGTTGGCCTGCGCGTTGATCAAGCCCTCGCTGCACCAGGGAGGCCTGGGCTCTACTGCTAGTTTGCAACCAGAAAAAACAAAGCTGACGCTACTACTACACCTGGGGGCCTGACCAGGGGATGAAACACACGTTCTCATAAATATAAATACTCCCTCCGTATAGGAAAAAAATATTATTTTGGACAATGACACGGTCTCCAAAGTATAACTTTGATTTCATATTATTATAAAAATATTCATCACAAAGTGATATATTTATACTTTTATGAAAGTATTTTTCAAGACAAATCTATTCATATGGTTTTCATATTTTTAAACTCAATAATGTAAAAGTTATTCATGATTTATATTTCCAATATTTGACAAAATCCTGTCCAAAACAATATTCTTTTTCTCTACGGAGGGAGTACCACCATACGTCGTCGATCAAGAAAAGATGCCAGCATACGTCCATGCATGGTTTCCTTTTTAAAAGGAGTATATACATGGGCCTTCGGGAAACCGGACCTGATATGATAGGTAAGATTAATTAAGCCATCCTACGTGTGGACACGCCGATGATAATTAACTATTCCCTCCATCTCAAATTATAAGACATTTTAAAAATTTTAAAGAGTTAAAGTTTTCTAAGTTCAACTAAATTTATATAATAAAATAATAATACTTATGATACTAACTAAGTATCATTAGATTCTTTATTAGTTATATTTTTATTGTATATATTTGATATCATAAATTTTTGTGGTTTTTTCTATAATTTTGATTAAACTTAAAAGAGTTTGACCAAGATTCTTGGAATGCCTTATAATTTAGGATGGAGGGAGTATATGCATTTGATTTTAGTAAGTAACTATGCTGAGTTAGAGTCAAAACCAAGTGAACCGGTCTCACCATGAGGACTCAAAACAAATGAGAACCATTTGTTTGCCCCATGCGTTACTCACTCCGGTTTACAAATAGGAGTACACTGCACGATATCCTCTCGACGTGGTTGGGAGACTTGGAGTCCTTAAACTTGTTGTTAATGACGGCGAATAAACGATTTAAGAACACAAGATCAATCACAGTGGAGACATAAAATTTAATGTGAAAAACCCTTCCAAAGCGAAAGGGAAAAACCACGGGCGCCAGCCAAACAAACACTCCTCACTATTATCAAAAGTCGGGTTATAATGTCGTATGGCGGCTTACAAGAGAATTGATCATAGGCGAAACCCTAATCAGGGCATATGTACCCAAGCCTCTGGCGATGGGCCCCCGCCGCCTCCGCCGGAAGTCAGCCAATATAATGAGCAACTGATTTACAACATATACAACAAAACTTCGACCACAAATAGCATTTAAAGCATTTAGTTTATGAACTCTATTGAGAATCACTTCCATAAAAGTATAATTGTGGTACGATGTTCATTTGTATATTCTAATAAAAAGTAATGGTCAAATTATGTTTTGAAAGAGACATATTTTGCAAACGGGAGGGAGTAAACAGTGGGAAAAGATGTGATTAATCCTGCAGTGTTACTGACCTTAGGGACTAGAATAACGACTCTATTCAGGGGGAGGAGCTAGGATTTGAACGTAAAGTGAGTCCATTCAAACTAACAAATATCACACATAGTAAAAGTGAATATAACTTAATTAGACTAGTTCTTTAACCTCAATCTGATCAATATAATTTTTAGGTTAGAAAAAATCACGATAAAGGAGGCAGGAAAGATAACGTGAAGACTACCTAAATAATATAGAAGTCATTAGAGATCAATACGGAGGGGAGCAAACAAGCAAAGCACTACTATGAAGAGTAGCCCCGATACATTGGAAAACAAATAATAAAAATCAAACCGGAACAAAGAGATGGGGAAACAATAGATTTATATAGATGCCATAGAGAAGTATAGAACAAGAACAGGCCATAAAATAACTAATTAGCATAATTAACTAGCTAATTAGAATTAATTGAAAGTGTAACACACAAAACGGGTAAAGTGGATTGGGTCCAAGCTGTCACATGTGTGACACAGAAAGATTAATTATAGGATGGTTTGGAGGTGCAGGCCCTCCGGGCCCCTCTCCACTCTGTCATGACTAGGTCGGTCTTAGGCCAGTCTCAATAGAAATTTTTTGACCGAATGTCTCAGTAGAAATTTTATAGATCAGTTTCCAACACATAGATTTTGAAAACAGTATAGAAGAGTTTCATCGGCATAAAGCTATCTTTACTCCTATGAAACTCTCAACATCCCTCTCTTCATTAACATAGTTTCATGTCAGTATATTTAATGCTCATGAAACTTCATGAAATCTCTCATTAAGAATGGTCTCAGTGAATGTTTCATATCTCTATATCCAAGGCTCACAGCGTAAACAAATTTTATACATACATCTCTTTTTTCATTTATACTATGTCACATTAGTTTATTTAATAGCTATGAAACTCTAATGAAACAAATATAAAGACTGGCCTTTAGTATAGCACAGTATATATCTGAGACCATAGATATTTGTTGAAAAGTGTGGCAGAATGACAGAATGCTACATAATTGATTTTTTCCCTTAAATTAAATTAGGACTTAACAAGGAAAACTATCTATAATGCACAGAGCCACGATCGTTTCAGCATTTCAATCGCTCCCAGGCTCTGTTGTAAAAAAAAAAAAAAAAAAAAAAGCTCCCAGGCTCCAAGCCATAAAAACACTTCCAAGTAGTAGTACGAAACAGACCGAGAAAACTCCAAATCGGTTGTTAACTCCATTGGCCAGGCCTCTCCAAATGGTAGAAATTTAAAAGTCCTGGATCCTGATGCCCCGATAACAACATCATCTGCGTTCGGCAGGCGGTCCAAATCGCCGCCGCTCCGCTCCATCATCCACGTTCCACGCTCGCATTATCTATCCCTTCTCATTAATTTAATCTCCGTGCCGCCATCGTCACGGATTCCTTCTTCCTCGTTCCTGCTGAGCGGTCAGCGGCTGCAGACTGATGAGTGATCGGCTACTTGTACTTCTACGAGCGCCGCGAGCATCACCGAGCAAGTAGCAACTGGCAGGTCCCCTGGCAACCGGGGTGGATCGAGCGCGGTCCCCAACACGGGCCAGAGTTCCGCCATGAGGCCCTCCTCGCCGCCGCGGCGCCTCCCCCTGGCTCTGGCTCCCTTCCTCCTCCTCCTGCTGCTCACGCTCCTCTCGCCGCCTCGAGCGGCGGCGGCGGCGGGCGGCCCATCCGCGTGGGTGGCGCTGCGAGGGGCGGCGGGCAGCCGAAAGGCGTCTCCGGCGGAGCAGGAAGGCGCGGCCGCGGGGCTGCTCCGCCGGCTGCTCCCTTCCCACGCGAGCAGCTTCAGCTTCCAGATCGACTCCAAGGTTTGATGAGCATCCTAGCGCGGCCATTTCCTGGTTTCTCCCCTCGCTTGTTTCGGGGCAGCATTGGTTGACTTCCCTGTGCCCGTGTTGCTTGCTGTGCTTGCTCCAGGGCGCGGTCTGCGGTCAATCGAGCTGCTTCAGGATAAGCAACGCCGTTGGCGGCTCGGGCAAAGGTGGAGCGGAGATTCTGTATGTTCCTCTTTTTCCCTTGTACATAGTACTTGCCATGATGCCGAGTTTGTGTTTTGTCGCTTGCTTCACCGCTATATGGTGCATTGATGACGTTTTGATATATATAAATATAGTTAAACACGGTGATGAAGTCGATCCTTCCTGTTCTAGCTAGAGTTTGCTCTCGTATGATGGCTCCTCATTAAGTGGGCGCATTAGTTTGCTTAAAATTTAAAACAAAAAAAAAAGTCCTGCGCTTCGGTTCCTTAATTGAGCATTGAGAATTCAGCAATGCAAGGACTTCCAAAATTGTACGTTTTGTTTTGGCTCCATTGGGAAGATGAATGCAATCGCAGGTGTTTATACTATGCAGGATCCAGGGAACCACAGGTGTTGAGCTTGCATCTGGCCTACATTGGTATTTGAAATACTGGTGTGGCGCACATATCTCCTGGGACAAGACTGGGGGTGCCCAGCTGGCGTCGATTCTTTCTCCTGGATCTCTGCCACGGGTGCAGGGCAAGGGAGTCAAGATTGAGCGCCCTGTTCCGTGGAATTACTATCAGAATGTCGTCACTTCCAGCTGTGAGTCCTTTCTTGCCTTAAACAATTGTTTTCATCCAAATTTATTCATTTCTTGATTTCTTCAATGTCAACCCCCTTGTCCCTCATAATAGTCAGTACTTTACTTTCTAGGTGTGTGGCAGTTATAAGGGCATGATGTGGTCTTGGAAATATGATTCTTGCCATATTTTCTATTGATGCAATACCAATCTACTAGTACTTTATTGCAAATGAAGAACTAATGTTTCGGAATTTGTTCTCTTACACCCTAATCCTACAGATTTCATTCTATGATTTTTGGCTCTGTTCACCTGCCCCTTCCATACTTCTAACATTTGTCCTACTAGATTTATTTATAAATTCTAATTTAGAAAGAAACGACTCTGAAGCTTCCCATTATTTATGTGGATTCCAACATTTTTTTCTCTGACAAAATTCATGTAGCATTCTATAGACTCCTATGTGTGGTGGGACTGGAAAAGATGGGAGAAAGAGATTGACTGGATGGCACTTCAAGGAATTAACTTGCCTTTAGCATTTACTGGACAGGAATCTATCTGGCAGAAGGTTTTTAAGGTAGTGTGACAGGCACATCTACAACTCTGAAATGTTCTATCAAAGTTGCACCTTATATTTTTTTTATAACATATTTGCATTAGTTTTTACATTTTAGAGCACTATAGTACTTCAAGTTATTGAGAATAGTTTGATTGATGGTGAGCCATATATTTAGGCTGAGCAGAATCTTGGCCAGTGTAACAACTACTTCTATTCAGGCTTCACAGCCTTGACCAATCGTGGCCACTAGGTTATCTCAGCAAGTTGACCTAGAGTGTTTTCCCTTATCAACAGCAATTGATCATATCAGTACAATAAATTTACGTTTTATTCTAAAAGACTAGGATCAATACGATGAAATAATAGAATATCACACAATTAGACAAGTATTTAACCCAATTTATTAGTTTATGTGTCAAACTTTTGAGACTATGGATAATAACCTTGCAACTATGTAATTACACGTGCTCAAGAAAAACTACATAATTATACATCAACTATATTTCAATACTCAATGAATCAAAAAAAAAATCTCAATACTCAAACAATTCAAAAAACTTACATGGATTGAAGACTGCAGTTATTAGAAACTTACATAGCTGATACATGTTTAGATGTGTAGTATAGTGTGTATTTTCCCTCTACTAGAGGAGAGTTTCTGCTTAGGTTACATGTGCATCTATCCCCATTAGGCATGGGAATATATCTGAGTTGCATATTCCTTTTCTTTTTTTTGTCCCCACGCCATTTTGAACTTATGCTGTGTTTTGAGTTTCTTTTCAACCTCTTGTTGTCATGGGGGGCTTGTTAATCATTGCATTTTTATTTCAGAGTTTTAATGTTACCGACAGAGATTTAGATGATTTTTTCGGTGGACCAGCTTTCCTGGCTTGGGCTAGAATGGGAAACTTGCATGGGTAAGTAAACAGCTCTCCTGCGTGTTCGAAAAAAAAATATAAAACAGACGAGGCTACATTCTCTGATATAGGTGTTTGTTTATTAGTTCAGATAGCATGATTAATTTACCTTATGCATAAAAAATAAGGAGCCCATATTCTTGTTTAAAATTGTCAAAGATGTTAGGAGGTGTTCACTGTTTGGGATTTTGGTTCAATGGAACTCTGCATTCCTTATAAAAAAAGGAACTCTGCATTTTGGTGAATTGAATACAGATTATTAAAAGTTTCTCTTCCTGCTTGTTTCTCTCTGCATATCATTGTTCCCATTTCATGTGCCAAAGATTCATTCTAACTTAATTATAGCATTGACCACAGCATTGCAGTGGTTCTGTACTTAACTAGTTAATTCTGTATGATATTAAGACTTTTTGGACATGATAATTAGTACATATCTGACATAAATCGTAATGAATTTATAATTCTTTAATTTCTTTAGCTGGGGTGGACCACTGTCACAAAACTGGTTGGATCAACAATTGGCATTGCAGAAGAAAATACTATCTCGGATGATTGAGCTTGGGATGGTGCCTGGTATGTTTTTGTTTTATTGTCCAAAATTACTATTCTTCAACCTTTAACATTTGCCATTGCATTTATACCACCTTTCCATTCTTTTTTAGCAATGTGTTTTTATATGAACTCAAAAGAGCAATGGATTTTTTTACTAGCAATATTCTATTACTACAGTGGGTTAAATACTGTTTCAAGTTATTCTTATGACGCGCTACTACTTTGCAGTTCTTCCATCGTTCTCAGGAAATGTTCCAGCTGTTTTCGCAAAATTATTTCCATCAGCCAACATTACCCGGCTTGGTGATTGGTAACATACTTTCTTATATCATTTGTACCAATATCTTCTGAAAGTTTGTGCTAGCTTAGGCAGTAGTTATGGTGACCAAGTCCAAAGGTACTGGTGATCGCATTCATAATGCCCGCTTGAAAAGTAACTTCCGAGGTCCTAGGACTGTAGGACATCTGGAAGAGTGTAATGGACAAGAAGGTTTCAGACTGACTCTTCTTAAGATGTAATAGTTACAGACATTTTACAGTGGTTTAAGATTATATAGGGCTACTGGCATGGTTGCAGCCAACAACTTATTCGTAAGGGGCAATATATGCATACATGACCTGATAGCTTTATGTGATATGTTTTTATATCCTCATTTTTTTAAAAAAAAAAAAAAAGTGCTGTTTTGACTCAACTTCTTTGCAATAGACTGTTACATGACCTGATAGCTTTATGTGATATGTTTTTATATCCTCATTTTTTTTAAAAAAAAGTGCTGTTTTGACTCAACTTCTTTGCAATAGACTGTTGAAGTCTTAAGGCAAAATTTGCTACAGGACACGTAAACTGATGTTGAGCTGCCTGCCGACACAAAAAAGTGCTACATGGTGGCAGACACTCTGTCAATGTGAGAATTTGCTATAAGACACCGTGTCCATTAAAATAATCATTTCCAACCCTAGAGGACATGGTGTCTTCCAGCAAATTATCACATTGCCAAGTGACTGACGGCATTTATTACTTTTTCATATGTCTGCAGGCTGCTCGACATCAGTTTATGTGTCCTGTAGCAAATTTTGCCAAGTCTTAAACATATCAAGTCTGTGTACTGCCATTGCTTTTGTGCCTGATTTCAACATAAAAGTATCAGTTGATTAGCATTTCATGTTTTCAGTTATAAAACTTCTTACTGAAAATATATTATGTTGTTTTGATTTTCTACATGATATTTGTACTTCAGGAATACAGTTAATGCTAATCCTAAGTGGTGCTGCACTTATCTTCTTGATCCTGCTGATTCATTGTTTATAGATGTGGGGCAGGCTTTTATCAGGCAACAGATAAAAGGTATATACCTTCCATTTTTTTTGTGCAAGATATGATCATAGGATACTTGAATTTGTTCTGAAGTTTCTGGATCAAATAAATCAATTAATAAGAATGCACTTTTGATGTATGTGTTTGTGATCTTTATATAAGGTTTCATATTCTTTCTTTTTTGAACTTTTCTGGATGTTTGCAGAGTATGGTGATGTAACCAACATCTATAACTGGTAAGACCTACTAATCTGCTTCTTTGAAATGTCGCCTCAGTGCATTCTGTGATTGCTCTGTGTATCCTTTGCATGTTGGGTCACAACACTTGGCTGTCATATGCTTAGTGAGAATGGTTTATCTTTCCTTGTCAGTTATGGAGATGATCCGTTCATTGTTAACAAAGAATTTGTTCAGCAACATTTCGACTTTGGGTTGCTGGAAACTTTAAGAATAGTTCAATATTATAGAAACGATTCAGGCACCATTTAGTAACCATATTGGAAATGAATACGAATACATATATCCATATTATACATTTTAACAGACACGAATTCAGATAATTCAGGTTTTCAAACATCCATTTCCACCCCTAGTGATTATGATGATTGATGTTGTCATTATAGGCAAGGATCACAATATTGGTTCTGTTTCTATAAGCCATACCCTAGGTCATCCTTGCCTATATATGTGTAACCTTTCATCCTCCATAATCAACCTATCAATTCCGTGCCATTCTTGCTTACAGTTACATATCGTCTTGTTTAAGGTATTGATAGTGGATAGTTCAAAATTTTGATTTATTGGTCATGCATTATGTCATTCTGCTCATGTCATTGGCTAGTGGATTAGCATCTTTTGAGCATCCTGTGTATATTATTGTGCTCACTTGCTGTCTCTGCTTTCTATATCATGTACACATTGCACATTTTTACAGTTATGGTTGTTACTTTCAGTGACACATTCAATGAGAATACCCCACCAACAGATGAACCAGAATATATTTCATCACTTGGTTCTGCTATCTATGAAGCGATGTCCCGAGGTAACAAGAATGCAATGTGGTTAATGCAGGTGTGCTCACTCTTCTTTTTACCTTTGAAATGTAAAAACATTCTGCATTTTATCACTTGCTGTTGTGATAGCAACCATATATCCTCTAGACGGTAGTAACTTGTCCAGTCAACATGATGGAGCACAGAGTACAATATAAAGAAATACACCATAAGATCAAACATTATCCATAGGAAGTACAATATATTAGCTACTATTAAATACAATATAGGAGCTACTATTATTACACGGTGTCTGTGAATAGAGAAAAATCTTGCATTTTCTTTATCAGACATCAGTAGATGAACACATAATTGGAAATCTTTAACTTTGTGCTTATTCATGCAGGGTTGGTTATTCTACTCAGATGCTGCATTCTGGAAGGAGCCACAAATGAAAGTAAGCTCGAGTCTTGTCTTCATTGAGTTTCACTTTGAACAGTCAAATAAATGTGATAACTCATAGAATGAAGGTTAATGCATATGTTCTTTGTCCTTTTAACACCTATCTATAAATAGGTTAACCTGCCCCTTCTAACTTTCAGGCACTACTTCACTCTGTTCCAATTGGTAAGATGATAGTTCTCGATTTATTTGCTGATGTGAAGCCCATTTGGAAAATGTCCTCTCAGTTCTACGGCGTACCATACATCTGGTATATCATCTTTTAACAACCCCTCCCTTCCATCCTGTAATACCAGACCCTTATTTTTGTGTTCTCATTGTCGATTTAAATATGAATATAATTCCTGATTTTCAACCATATTTACTGATTGATTTTCTCAATCTAGGTGCATGTTACACAACTTTGGTGGAAACATTGAAATGTATGGCATACTTGATTCAATTTCATCTGGCCCCATCGATGCCCGTACAAGCTACAATTCAACAATGGTAAGTGCAATTTTTGTCCAATGGAGCAAACATTTCATTTTCATGTGTGAATTGAAAATCTTTGTCGCCTGCTCTCTCTCCCTCCCTCCCTGCTGGAGTTCTGTGGTCCAGCGGCAGAGCTAAAGCCAGGCCAAAGGGGCCACGGCCCCTCTTCATTCTTTAAATTTCTTAAGAAACCACCTCATCGTAGGTAACAACAGAGCACTCCACCACTGCTGTGCTTGCTGTTCTCTTGATTGATCGTTCATCTTTCATGATATGCATGTGTTTCAGAACTGATGTATTTTCAGTGTCTAATCCAACTACTTATGCAGTGTTTCACTCTTGTTCTTCTCTAGATTGGCGTTGGCATGTGCATGGAGGGAATAGAGCACAATCCAGTTGTTTATGAACTTATGTCTGAAATGGCATTTCATAATAAGAAGGTTGAGGTTGAGGTAAATAGTACACATGTAAACCTAGCCTTTATGAATTATTATGATTTATACTGCTACTATTTTTTTTTCATTTTGGAACTATTACAGCTATATAGACTATTAGAGTATGGGGTGCCACTGTAGACATAATTTGCACTTTATGTATACAAAGTTAAAGGTTACATTCTATTTATGCACCACTACATAAATTTTAAATATCTATGATAACCAATCTAGTCAAAAGATAATTACTGCTGAAAGTTCTTCTTTGCCTTCATGTTATTTCAGTGAGATCAGGATTAGTTAAAGTCTGTCTTGAGTTAAATGTTGACCTGTGCATCAAAGAAGGATTGCCAAAAATACTAAACTTTGTAATCTGTGTATGTAGTTTCTTGGTAGATATGCTTTGTGAGACCTTGTTTACATGAGGTGAATGAAGTATGAACTGTGCTACAGATAGTTTTTGTCTCTTTCCTTCCACAGCAGACTTGCTATGGCTGTTGTTTTATAATCTTCTCCATCTTGACCGCAGGTTTTGCCTTGATAGGTTGATTACCATCTAACATTTGTCCATAACCTTCCAGGATTGGTTAAAAACATACTCCTATAGGAGATATGGTCAAGCAAATGATGAAATAGAGAAAGCTTGGAGATATTTGTATCATACAATATACAATTGCACTGATGGAATTGCGGTGTGGTTTCAAACAAGCTCCTTTGTTGCAAGTATCCAGAGCCTGTCCCTAGAGTAATATATCGTTTCGTTTTTGGTTGCAGGATCATAACAAAGACTATATAGTTGAGTTTCCAGATATAAGTCCAAGCTCATTTAGTTCTCAGCTTTCTAAACGAAGGGGTATGTCAATTTTGAGAAACCATAGGAGGGTTTTCTTAAGTGAGGTCTTTGGAACACTACCTCAGCCACATCTATGGTATTCTACGAAGGAGGCCATCAAGGCCCTTGAACTATTTCTTGATGCTGGAAGCGTATTTTCAAAAAGTCTCACGTACAGGTACAATATGCATCTTAAGTCTTGAGATTAGTTTGTTCTTTTTTCAGCTATTGCCAGCTCTATTCCTGCAGTTACAGTTGTCAATTTACAGCTTAGGCATGCTTTTGCTTTAACTGATTATTACCGCTGGGTGATGAATTTTACCTCAGGTATGACCTTGTCGACCTAACTAGGCAGTGCCTATCCAAACTAGCAAATGAAGTGTACCTTGATGCGATGAGGTCATACCAAAAGAAAGATTCAAATGGCTTGAATTCTCACACAAGGAAATTTCTTGACATCATTGTGGATATTGATACACTACTAGCTGCTGATGATAACTTTCTGCTGGGTCCCTGGCTGGAAAGTGCAAAAAGCCTTGCCATAACTGAAAAGGAACGCCAGCAGGTATGTTACACACAACACATGCATTCTTCATCTAATATCCGGATCCTAGATCAATCCTATTGAGGACTGAACTGAACATTTTTACCAGTACGAGTGGAATGCCAGAACACAGGTGACGATGTGGTATGACAATACAGAGACCGAGCAGAGTAAACTGCACGACTACGGTAATGCCTAGTACAGTAGTTCGTTAGTTGATATAGCTACTAGCTGTATGGTTTAGCTTTGCGTTCCTAATGTTCTTCTCCGTAAACACCGAATCACCAGCCAATAAATTTTGGAGCGGGCTGCTGAAGAGCTATTACCTTCCAAGGGCGTCAAAATACTTCGCCTACTTAACAAGAAGCCTGCAAGAGAACCGGAGCTTCCAGCTGGAGGAATGGAGGAAGGATTGGATCTCATATTCCAACGAGTGGCAGTCCGGGAAGGAGGTGTACCCCGTGAAGGCCACGGGCGATGCTTTGGCGATTGCCAGGTCACTGTACAGAAAATACTTGAGCTCTTGAGTCAGCTACTCGCTGCCAGAGCCTTGGCTTGGAATATTGGTTGCCGGGTTAATAACGCACGGAACGGATGTGACAAATGGACATGAAACGATTGTTGCATCCATACGGTTCGGTTGCTTTTTATAAAAGCAGAGGTCTCCTCGTTTAAAAAAAAAAAACATGAAATGATTGTTTGTGTTCTTCAGCAAGTTGCCTGTTAATTAATCAAAAAACATATATATAGATGCACTCGTGTCGTGCCCTTGGCAAATTGCAACGGATGCATATGTTTAGAGTAGCATACGGTTCGGTGTTTGTCTTGGAGGATCCGCTCCGTCTCCTCCTTGACTCTCAAGTTTCCCTCAGCATGCAGATGCAGTTCGGCGTATATATCTCTCGTCTTCCTCAAACAGTCAAACTGAAAACGGGCGAGATCTGAGATCACAAGGCAGGCAGACCGTGGGCTCCCAATGGCGGCGACGACGGCATCGCCTAGCGACCGCGAATCTACAGCCGTAGTAGACGAGGGCACCACATGGCGGAGCCTCCCCACGGACGCCTTCGTGGAGATCCTGCTGCGCCTGCCTCCGAGCTGCAGGCGCAGGGTCCGCTTCGTGTGCCGGCACTGGCGTGCCGTCGTCGACGAGCGGACGCCGCGGCCGAGCAAGCCCGCGGTGCTCGCGTGCTACACCAGCGCCACGTCCGCCTCGGCGTACGTCATCGATCGACGACCTCGCCACCGGCCGGTGCAGGCAGGTGTGGGGAGTCACCGCCGTCCCCAGCGGCGACAGCGACAGGAGGCACGTCGACGTGACCATCGTCGGCACGTGCAACGGGCTGCTGTGCCTGTCCGACAGCACCAGGCCAGGCGGCGCCATCGCGCTGCTCAACCCGACCATCCGCGAGACGCTGCGCGTGCCGCCGCTGCCCGTCTCCCACCGCGGCGGTCCATGGAGATGGAGCGGCGCCTACGGCAGCGGGAAGGCGTACAGCTTCGCGTTCCACCCCGTGACGGGGCGGTACACGGTGCTGCACCTCCCGTGCCGCGCCGACGTGACCGGCGGCTTCACCGCGCTGCAGGTGTTTCACGCTGGGGGCCCCTCGCGGGCGTGGCGCGACGTCCCGGTCTCCTTCCCCGGCGCAGGCGCGACCGCCACGACGTGCAGCACCGACGCCGTCGACGGCGCCACGTACTGGGTCACCAAGGGCGCCGAGCGGGTCGTGTCGCTCGACCACGAGGACGAGCGCGTCGCGTTCGCCGCGCCGCTGCCGGTGGAGGGCAGGCCTGGCTACGTCCTCCGCCTGATGGAGCTCCGTGGGAGGCTGGGGCTCGCCGTCTGCGCCGACAGGCGGGCGCCGGCGAAGACCGAGGTCTGGGTTCTCGGCCGGCGCGGGTGGAGCCGGCAGTACAACGTGCAGGTGCAGGCGGCGGGTGTGGGGCAGCGGCTTGCGGGCCCGCACTTTGCGCACGGCGAGTACGTGCTCACCGTGACGGGGGAGAAGTACACCCGGAAGCCACAGGATGCCGCGACGCGGCGCGGAGGTTGCAGAGCGGCGAGGTGAGGTCCTTGCGGATCAGGGAAGAGGGAACGGTGGCGACCAACTGCAAAGAAGGCTTCCGCCTTCGGACCTTCGCCTATGTCGAGACGACGGAGCCGCTGAGTGCGTACAAAAGGAGGCATCAAATTACCAAGCTGTCTTCTTGATTTCTACCTGAGGTCAAAGGCTTATATTATTTGCTAGCGAATCTCTTTCATTCAGACTTTTCATTCAGTGTATTACCATTGGCTGTAAATTAGCCAGTAGCAAATTGTTTGGGTTGTTCAATATCTATAAAGATTTCGAGCCGTAGATTTTGGAACATGTCATTCATAGTCCACCCCCACTTAACTCTCTTCCCCCCTCTCTCTCTCCCTGACGAACGGACTCCGCGCGCCATCTTCTTCCTCCTAGAGCAGCCGTGCCGGGGGCAGGGGAAAAGGCCCGTGCCGGCCGCGCGGGGCTCCTGCGTGTGCTCACTAGGACTGACTTGTTTAACGCGGGCGGACAGGCAGGTCAAACTCTAATTCTAGAAAGAATTTATCCCACACCAGAACAATAATTCCTTTTCAACACTATTTTCAAATGTGCTAATTCTCACAGTGTTCATCATATGTGCAGGTGACGTAGCACCAGGTCTAATGCAAATGCAACATCATTTTATACCCTTTGACACTTAGATAACTGATTAGAATTTAGAGTTCTCTTAACGGTACTAACAAACTATTCTAAATCTGATCACCCACTCTATTGTATGACAGAACAAAGTCCCTGGCAATAACTTTGCCTTTACTTCATGGGGTTTAATTTTTATCTTTCTTCTTTTCCAAGTAAGAGCTTGTTCTAATTAGTTCGATCATTCTTCATCTATCTCAAAGCCTTGCTCTCCCCTTTAGTGTGGACTTGACCTACCTTAATCACACACTTAGTACTAGGTTAGTCCTCTAATTGCCTTAATTACCAAATCTAAAATTAATTATAAGTTACTTCGAGTTTCTTTAAAAGTCCAAGTAGTATGAACAAATCTATATAATAAAATAATTAAATTTATGATACTAAATAAGTATCATTAGATTCTTGTAATTATATTTTATAGTATATCTATTTGAGGTCATAAGTTTTTTTTAATTTTTGTTATAGTTTTTTTTTTCCAAATTTTGAGATGCTTTGACTCTCAAAAAATTAAAATAGCTTATAATTTATACATAGAGGAAGTCATATACAATATATATTTAAACTCATCTTTATCAATAAAAAATCCTCAAAAGCAGATAAATTAGATCCCTAAAAATCTGGCATATTTGACATGGGGAATGGAAGGTCGGTGCCGGTAGTAGCTACAGCCGGCAAATGCGAAGAACTGAAGCATGCCACGCCGGACCGACCCCGTCGTCCTCGTCCTCGCCTAATCTACCCACCCGACCACCCGTCACGCCCTCCCATAAATTCTCTCTCGCTGCCCACCGATCAATCACTCCGCCTCCCCCGACCGCGTCTCCTTCTCCTTCTCCGCCCCCGCCTGCGTCTCGGAGCCCCCTTCTCATCCGCAGCCTGACTCTGCTCCGCGTCGCCGTCTCCAGGAGCGCCCCGTCGCCGATCTGATCGGGAGCCGCAGGCCAAGCGGCGAGGCAAGCCCGTCAGGAACCGCCATGGCAGCGGCCGCCGCCGACTCCGATCCCGCCGCAGCTGTGGCCGCCATGTCCACCTGCGCCCACTGGTCCGTTCTTGGCTCCGAATTTCTGTTATCTTCTTCCTGTCCCTCCCGCTTCCCGGTTCCTTTGGTGCACGTGCGACGCCGTGTCGGTGATGCGCTTGATCTCGTAGGCTTGGATCTGAGCTGGGGAGAACACCGACTCGGTCGTCGACGACGACGAGGATTTCGATGGTGACGAGAGACGCTGTTTATTCGGTTCTGATCCGCCGTACCGCGTGATCAGTATGTTGATGACGTTATTGGCATAGTACCTTATTTGGAGTTAGATGGAATATGCGACGTCCCACTCTTATGGTGTGTTTGGTTTTGAGGAATGGAGTGGTCCATCATTTTTCTCACTCAAGAATGAGTTAGATTCTCCACCAACCCCTCATCCCTCAAGCTAATAATTAGTCAGCACAACCATGAGAAATGGGGTGATTCCACCGGATTCATGGAATGAACTCACGATGCACCACCTCATCTAGGATGAGTTCCTCAAACCAAACACCTCCCCTCACCCAGTGACTATGCCTAGACTGCTATGATTTTCCATTTCAAGCTAGCCAAGCAAATTACAAATCGGAATGGATGATGACTTGTCCAATGGTTGGTATATGTATTTCTCCACAGATTGTTGAAATAACCTTAGATGGACTAATCAACTGCTGGTTGAAGAAAAAAACGGGAGATATGTTCCTAAACATTGGTACCAAGGCACTTTTATTCGTTTTTTTATCCAATGTAAGGACAATGTGCATTCACATGTTTGTTCTTTTTGGGCTCATTTGTTGATTACTTATACAAATGATGAAAAAACTGTAACTCTAAGAGTAGGTGGTTGCAGAATGCTTGACTTATATTCAACACAATGTGCTGTACATATATACAACACAGAAAGCAGGATCAAGACCTGGTATTCTGTCATACAGTTAACCGGTGTGGACTTGGTAGAGAACTAACTTTAGTTATTAGAAACTAGAACGAATCAGTCCAAGGGAGAGGGGATCGATGTCTAAACACACTTAAATTCCTTTATATTCCCATTCCTTCTAGAATGGGATTTTCCTCTGGATGAGCTTTTTTTTTTTTGTTCTACAGTGTGCCCAAGTACTGTTGTTAGTCAAGTTTTATGCAGCATAAGAATGGGATTTTCCTCTGTATGAGCTATTTTTTCGTTCTATAGTGAGCCCAAGTACTGTTGTTAGTCAAGTTTTATGCAGCATGTTACTTGCTGGTCAACTGTAGTCTGATGAGCTCAAGCAGCAATACTTTATTTGCCAGATCAGATGTTAGGTATCACTTAATTTGCTTTATCTTTTTTATGTTCATCAGTCAGCGAGAGATCCCATCTTCGAACATCGACTTGCATTCTGTACATTGCGCCCGTAACCTCCAAAAGTGCCAGCACTGTGGCGAAATGATTCCTAGGAAACTTATGGATGAACACTATGATGAAAACCATGCCCGGTATGTTTGCAATTGATTTATGTGTGACTCCTTATGACATCCATGACATACTTAATCTTTCTCTCTTAGCATGATTGACAAAATTTGTTTTCATTTTAATAATGTTGTAAATTTGTAGCTCTTATAGACATAGTAGATGGGAGCATATGTATGATTGCATCATGCTTATCTTTTAAGCTAATTGCACTATTGCGAAATTTACAGAGTTAGAATCAACATTACAGTTTATGGCACCGGTCCTTATGACCTTGATAATGTGGTAGCTGCTTCGTATGCTTGCAATTTGCATATGCATTTTGTTTTGTGTTATTTTGAGAAATTGAAACTATGAGCTAGTGAAATAATGTCGATATATAGGAGCAAGAGGAGTAAACTACATTTTATGTCCAAGATGTTTAGAACCTCTGGTTTAGGTAATTATACATTTTAGTGCATTAAATATATATATTCCTTCTTGCATACAGATCAATTGCTCCCTTTGCAAAGAAACAATAGAACGTGGGAGCTGGGATCTTCATAAAGGTGAAAAGTGCCCACAAAGAATTGTCGCGTGTGAATATTGCGAGTTTGAATTGCCTGCAGTTGATCTCCATGAACATCAGGTATAATTTTTTACTTCCTGTGAAACTATGTAATTATTATACATGATCTGATCACTATTTTTTCCATAAAGGATGTTTGTGGAAACCGAACAGAACTTTGCCAAAGATGCAGGAAGTATATTAGATTGCGTGAATTGATAGGGCACGAAATACAGTGCCATACAAACTCAAATGGATCTGCAGACACATCCAGGTATAAACAGATATCCTTTTCCATGAACAGACAATTTTTGATCATCCATATTTATATCCAACATATGAACATACTGCAATCAAATATTTCTAGTGAACCTAGATATTTCTGTACCAAACCAAATCCATGGAACTCATTATGCTTGAAATTCATTAAGCAAATCAAATACCCAGGCCTACCTGTAACCTGCTTCCTCAAGATGGTAACGGTACTGAAAATTGTTGAAGTATGATCTCATATTTGGGCTTTTTTTCAGAAAGTTTGATGCCAAATCTTGTACAAATTCAGTGCTAATCAGATCAATGTTTTTTAAGTGCCAGAGCAATTCCAGAGAGAGAACTGCGACCGCCGCCGCCAGTGCGACCGGCACGACCAGCACGTCCTGCTCATGCTTCACCACACAAGCGGCTCCTCGTCACAATCGCTGTCACTGGAATAGCAGTTATGATTGGCTCCATACTGTTCCAAAGGGACGACAGTTTCTAGCTCCCGTAGCCATGGACTTACTCTGTCAAGTTGTTTCTCGACCGGGAGAGTCATGCCATAGGTGTATTAATGTATAATAACTCCTCGAATCAGTGCATAAATCGAGTTTGTTTGAGAGTATAGTCCCAGGCATGGGTTTGTCGAAAAGCAAAGTATCCGTTTATAAATATGTTCGCCCTTGGTAGTTCTGAAACTTCTGTTTGTTTTGACATTGGACTTGAATTTGTTCATCTGTAACTGTAAGTCGAGACGAGTTTATACAATCGGGGTATCATATCTGGAAATGCAACACGTTGCAGCAGTTGTAGATATTTTGGTTTATATATTGTACGGACGTGCAGATTGGAAAGCAATGATATCTTGCTAATGCTGTGAGAAACTGCTTATATAGTATTCTAGTGTATCAATTTGCGGGAAACTGGACTATCGTCAAACGTTGCTGTCTCGATGTTGTCAGCTATGAGTACAGGACATCATGTAGGTTGGAGCGTTAGGTTTGGTTTGACTGCTTGAAGTTGAGCTGCATGGATGTGAGAAACTCATCAAATCAATCTACCTGTCTTACATCTGGATCAAGTTTGCTCCAAAGTGGCAGTTATACTCCTACTTGGGAGTTGGGACTTTGGGAGTTACAGCTCACGTGCTCAATCTTAATCTGGTAAAGTTACTGTAAGTTATGGTTTACATGTGATGAGATGAGGACTTAAAATGCGCTACATACCTTATACATGTGCCCTGCTTGGCCCCAGTCTACAAACGGGTCCAAAGGCAATGGACCAGAGACAAGCAAACATCTTCAGGCAGCGGCAGCTGCTTATTCATCACAAATTGTACCTCTCTGTCTGTTTGGTCGTACGATAGTTTTGTATACAGATGCTTAAGACTTACTCAACAGGTTACTAACTTACTGTGCGAGCCTTGATGAGAACGGTTAAATCTACTGCTGTGATCTCCTCTGCAGAAGCAGGTATGGGGCCTGCTGTTTCCTCAACAGGCCAAGATTGGCTGCGACGATGAGCCCATGGCATGAGGGCTGCAGCATGTGATGCTTTACTGTTACGACTGTCTAGTATTGCAGCATGTGATGCTTTACTGTTACGAACCGACATTGTTCCGCATGAAGCTACTCCCTCCGTCTCATAAAAAGCGCAATCGAAGGTCTCAGCACGGATATTAATGCAACATGGCAAATTACCAAAATGCCCCTATGAATTGATTTGACATTTTATAATCAATTGCAAACGCAGAGTACCAGTTGCAGACAACACCAGAGGAGTATTACACGTGTAACATGTCAAACTTCTAGAGAAGTCTCTAGAGACACAGCAACAGCCTGGCCGGTGCTGTTGGTGGGGGTCCCATCCTAGACCTGTTAATTGTATCTTGGTTTTGAACTCCTAGATTGCGTTTTTTTTGAGAAAATTTTAAATTTCTAGATTGCGTTTTTTCGAAGACGGAGGGAGTAGTGAGTAAGGACTCACATTTGCTTCCCTCGCTCAAGTTTCTCAAGGATTGTGTTGGCAAGGTTTGCCTCACTTATGCATGAGAGCCGAATTGGCTCGATCGGCTGGACAAGCTCCTTGTTTCTTGTACGGCGAGGCGAGATGAGCAATGGGAGGAAACTAAGCACGCCCTAATGCTAGCGTGAGCTATAATAGGTTGATGTGAATAAGGATATCGACAACTGAATCTTTTTTAGGAAGTATTACAAACCTGTTATGACTGATGGACTATTAATAGCAATGTGGACTGCAACAACATGATGGTGTTACATGATCCAAATTTATAATTATTTATTAGTTTTTCTTAAAAAATTCCCCGTACTTGCAGTACTTGCTACCATGCTTCTAGCCTTTCGTCAGATTTGCAAGTGTCTATTAAGAAAATATTGTTTCAAAAAAGTGTCTATTAAAATAGTATTTTTTTTAATTCCTCGTACTACTTGCTACAGTGTGTTGTTTTTCCAGCCTTGCGTGTTTCTGGCCGTGAATGTTCAGCTGTCGGGTAGTGTACCTGATTCCGTACGAGTACAACATGGTCTTGTGTATACGTACAATCGTAAATACACTTCACCGTATACTATACGGCAGGGACGTACGTGTCCGAACAAAAGTACGTTCAACGTGTCGACCTGCGACAGCTCCGCGGCCGGCTCACGGTGGGGCTCCGGTGGCAGTGGACGACGCCCGCCAGACGCCGGCCGGCGGCGGGAGATGCTTGCTCACTGGTCACTGCTCGGTGGTCGTGGTCCGGCCTCCGGCGCGCCCGTGGCTGGCCGGACGAGGACACAAGGCGATCCACATCCATCCGCCGGATCCTGTAGCAGGTGAGGAACCAAACAAACAAAAGCGAAAGGCGACGCAGGGGCCACACTTCTCAACGGCCCAGCCAGCCAGCCAGGCAGGCGGGCGGCCCACCACCCCCACTAATTAACACTACTAACACATCATTAGCTAGTACGCCCTTGGCTGTTTAAATAATGGTGAGGCACTGACACAGGTAAAAGAAAGCCTCAGACAGCTCGGTTTTTTTTTTCTATACGTTACTAGGCGGTGTGCCCGCGTGCGTTCTTTACTGGGATAACAACTTACTCCTTCCGTCCCCTTTTTTATTTGTCGACGCCGCCCCCGGAGACACAAAACCGCAATTTTAATAAATAATAAATATCATCGATTAGTATCATAATTAATATCATCGAAAGATCTTTTGGATCTAGTTTTTTTAACAAAATTATTTGGAGATATAAATATTGTACGTATTTTCTATAAATCAAGTCAAACTTGTGGCACGCATTCTACGGCGACGAATAAAAAGGGACGGAGGGAGTATGTTCTAAAAATACACGAATCGCATGATAAGATAATAATACTATGAAATTAAATATTATTGCCGGACCATAAACCGTAGACAGGATGGGCTGGGAAACAAACCTCAACTGTCGGTTCATGAACAAGCAGGCCGATAAGCGCCGTGACCGAAATGGATGGCAGGTGTTGACGATGGTTCGTGATGCCCGATCACCACATTCGGCGTCCCAGTGTCTATGATGGCCTAGCGGGTGTCCATGGTCGCCCCAAATTGCCCTGGTCCGCCTCACGGCGTCGCCCGGCCGTGGCCTAGGGGCGGCCGGGCGGCCCGGTGGGATGATCGCCGTAGGAAGTAGTGTGGAGAACACGGCTTTGTCTTGGGACATCGAGGAGGGATCGCAGGGGGCATGGCGTTGAACGGTACTCCTCAAAACGGCCGCCCGGCGATAGTAGCCCTGGACGCCTAGCACGACACATGGCGACGAGGCACGACGACGAGCGGTAGTCCTCGCAACGGGCAGGGCGATGCAGTGCAACGCACGCGGCGGGATGGGGCGATGCAGTCCAACGCACAGCGCGAGGCAAGGCGATGCAAAGTAGGAAGTGATATTTGCTTTGCGTGGTGGTCTCCGTGATTTACCGTTTTGCCTCCGTTTGCAATGAATTAATGACGTGATTGCCGCTTGCCGTTTCCAATTGCATGCAAGGCAAATCACGTTGATTGCCAGGTTGCCATTTCCAATCACATGCAAGGCAAATCACGTCGAGGTGCGCGCGGGTCACAAGCTGCAGGCCGACGACCCCGAAGCGCATGTTGCACGAAAAATTGTCCACAGTTTATTCTTTTTAAGTTGTATATATATATATATACTAGATAGTCCCTGCTTGACACGGCATATAACTATTTCAATGACGCCCACTTGTTAGTGGCAAAGACCAACTCACAGTGGAGTCGCTACGAAAAGAGAGGTACAACTGACTATCACGAGAGAAATTTTGGGATTAAATTTTAGATTGACACGTGAGCTCCAATATAACAATCAAATCACCGTTTCTGTAGAGATCAATGCAAATGCATCACGACGAAGCTAGCTATGTGCGTAAGTTAACGAGCATAGTGCATCAGACCACACACTAAAAGATACGTTAAAACATGGAATTCCTTCATATCCTCGTTATCAAGGTGTTTGACTGATGATATAAACCAACTAATAAAACACGCTGACTAATTTGGTATGAAAGAAAAAAATACTGTTCGAAAAACCGATAAGCCCGATCGATAAAACAATGAGACGTATATTCCATCACCATGAAATTATAAAAGGACTTTATTTGCCCTTGTTTTTTTATGACCAAGCTGAATGCCGTGTTAAGGGTTCTTCAGCTCTGAAATCTACGTTGTAGGTGCATTTTGTAAACTAAACTAAACTAAAGCGGTTTAAATATTTGTGTTTAATCTACACTATAGATGAAATGAGTCATGTAAATGTACTTGATTGACTACAACACGGATACCCAACTCTTGGAAATCGACATATCTACTAGAGTTAAAGCACCGTCAAATGGGGCATAAGCTTTTTTTATGCCCGCTCCATCCATTTACTCTTCTTTGTTTACTTATATTCATTTTTATTTACTGAAGAAAATTATGAGAAAATACATTTAACTACTAAGGCATGATTGCTCCATTTGATTTTATAAAATCTAGACACAAATACCACTATTTTCATTTCAAATTATAAGCCATTTTGACTTCTCTAAATACATATTATTTACTATGTATATAAACATAGTGTATATATCGAGATTCATATAAAAAAAAACTAAAAGACATAATTTAGAATGAAAGGAGTACATCTGTTAAAAATAAGGTAATACTAGCTTTTAAACTGTCAAAACTTGACAAGGTTTATAAAAATAGTACTAATTAATATCTATATGTTTATTATAAAAAAAATTCATGATTAATTTAGTAATGTTTATCACGTGTTATATTTAGTTAAATCTAAGATAGATTGATTTATTTTGAAGAATAAGAACTAACTGTTACTCATTTTATCTAAAAAGAACCAGCTATTTTCTAGACATAACAGGTAACGCCTTGTTCGGATGGGTTGGAATTTTTCCAACCCAACACTGTAGCACTTCTTTTTTTTGTGGTAAATATTGTCCAATCATGGCACAACCAGGCTCAAAAAGATTCGCCTCCTCGTGATTTACAACCCAACTATATAATTAGTTATTTTTTTATTTACATTTAATGCTTCTTTTACATGCGGTAAACAATTTGTAAGAGGAGAGAGATTAGAATTTCTGTAGCACTTCGTTTTTTTTTGTGGTAAATATTGTCCAATCGTGACCCAACTAGGCTCAAAAAGATTCGCCTCAAGTGATTTACAACCCAACTATATAATTAGTTATTTTTTACTAATATTTAATCTTCATATATATGGGTAAAAAATTGATGTGATGGAGAGAGAGTGGAAAAAGTTGGAATTTGG
>JADLZL010002800.1:0-61235 GCA_015844335.1 Chrysopogon serrulatus
ACATGATGGCCATGTGACCTATGGGCTGTATTTTTTTGTCGGTTATATACAGTTAGAAGATTGGTTAATGTCTTCTCATCTTTTCTCTACTCGGCTATTGATGTGTTCACTTTTATTATGTGTGAGTGTGCATGTGTGTGTGTGTATGTCGTGTGTGTCTCTCTTTGTGTTTATCTCTCTCTGTGTTGTTGGTGTGTGAGTGTGTGTGTCTATGTGTGAGTGTGAGTGTCTCTCTTTGCTCCGTGTGTGTGTGTGTGTATGTTTGTGTTTTTGTGTGGTTTTTGTTTGTTTCTATGTGTGTTGATGGTTCTATTACATGAGTTGTAAAGTTTGACAGGTATTTTTGTTTTTAGGTTTTTGGCGATGTTTGTTTTGTTTGTGCCAACTCTCTCTCTCTTTCTGTGTGTGTGTTTATTTTGTTTTGTGTTTCTCTCTACGTGTGTTCCTCACTCTCTCTCTATGTGTGTCTCTCAGGGTGTGTTTGTGTTTTACTGTGTGTGTTTCTTGTGTGTTTATTATTTTTGGCGCTGCTATTATGTGTGTATCTCTCTATGTGTGTTTGTGCATGAGTGGGGCCTATGTGTGTGTCTACATGTGTATGTTTGTGTTTATCTCTTTAATCTTTTGTTATTTTTGTGGTTGTAATTAATCTTTTTAATTTATGTCTCACCCTACCGTTGATGCTAGGCGGGGGATATTCTGTGTGAGTCCGCCACAAGAGGCCAGAGTTCAGGCGATGCGATGGTAAAGTCCAAGACGCAGCCATCTTACGAGGAAACTAAGGCGGTAGAGAGGCTAATCACAAACACTGAGGGGAGAAGGTAAGAACCTCGATCTTTGGCTCGGAGGAGCGTGACCTCTTGAAGAGAATGATCACAAGAGGAGGCCGCCACTCACGCCTCCCGGATTCAAAAACTCTTCTTTTGCAGTCAGTTATGTGTGGGAAATTTTAATCTTCCTCTTGCAACCATGAAGATTATTGTATTGAGAAGCTGAGACGGGTGGAATGTTTTATTCTCTTTTTTTTTGACCAGGGGTTGCTGCAAGTAACAATGGACGAGACCCAAAAACATTTATTACGAAGGGGAGAAAGATCGGTGGCTCCGCGACTACGAAGGAAGAAGAAGAATGCTAAGAACAATTGCAATGATGTAGATAAGGCAAAGAAAGCAAGATTCATCGAGACTAATGTTTAAGAAAGAGGTGACAACGAGGCGGCCTATCCTAGGAAGAAGAGAAAAAGGTAACACCCTCGGCTCGGCATCGTAGTTACATGAAGTTTCATTGGTTTCTTTCAACTCTCTTCATTTCCAAGTTTACAACGATATTCAAATTACGAATAGACCCTTCTTGAGCATGAGAAAGATTCGTGAAGAGAAAAAAATTTATAACTAAGGCGAGGAAGGTCTCTACAAAGAATTTAAAGGCCTGCAGACATTGGAGAAAAAAAAAGGCTGGATGATGAGGAAGGCGTGATGAAGAGATATCTTTACATGGAACCGCCTGCTTGCTATTTGGATGATGAGCCGTATGGTGTCTAGTTTTAAGTCTATTTTGGCTAGTTACAAAGATGTTTTCTGTGGGCCTGTTTTGTGATTTTTTTATTCTATTTGCCGTTTGCATTCTTTGTATTGGGCTGTTGCTGTATTTTTTTCACAAGCGAGTGTCGTCCATCTATTTTCTTGTCTTTTGACTTTTTGTTTTTATTCACTCAAGCAGCATGTCATCCATGTATATTTTGGATGTGTTAACAGATTGTTAAATCTATTTACTCAGATGGAGTTAATAGGTTGTGGATCTTGTATTTTGTTATAGATGTTATGCAAATCGATGATTTCTTTTGTAAAAATCTGTTGATTTTCTTTCTTGATGTGTATTTCTTTGATTTGCTAAGCGGCGGCAGGTTATGGATGACAAATCTGTCAACAGATATCTAGACACACCTAAATTTAATGGACCATCGTTGACGGGCTAGTAACAGTATATGTCAGTGTAGAAAGCTAGCAAAGCTTCAAAACTCGCCATCGTCGTCAGTTCGTCGCATCAAGGCAACAGCCCAACTCACCAAACCGCAGAGGACTGGACCCCAGAGTACCAAGCGCTTTCCTCTCATTCCCCATCGCCACACCTCTCGTCGGAGCTCCGATCCTAAACTACACCCTTCACTTGCGGCTGAGTCCCAGGCGGAGGAGGCGGCTGGGGGAGATGGACGACGTCAACGGCGGTGCAGCGGGTGCTATGTCTCTCTCGAGGAACTCAGAGCCCCGCGGCACCTGTCCCCGATCGCTGACCTACCACCACCACCCGTACCAGGGGCGCCACCTGCCGCCTCCTCCGCCGTCGCCGGCGCCGGAGCCCACCCCGCAGCGCCCGCAGTCGGTGGTCCTCTACACGACGTCGCTCCGCGGCGTGCGCCGCACGTTCGCGGACTGCTGCGCGGTGCGCGCCGCGCTGCGGGCCTCCGCGTCGCCGTGGACGAGCGCGACGTCTCATGGACGCCTCGCTCCGGCGGGAGCTCCAGGGATCCTCGCCGCCCGGGGCCGCGGGTTCTCGCTCCCGCAGCTCCTGGTCCGGAGTGCTCGTCGGCGGCGCCGACGAGGTCCACTCGGCTGCACGAGTCAGCGAGCTCCCGCCGCATCAGCGAGGCGCCCCGGGCAGGGTCCGGCCTTCGTCTGCGGTGCCTGCGGCGGGTTCCGGTTCGCGCCCTGCCCGCCTGCGACGGCTCGCGCAAGGTGTTCGTGTGGAGAAGAGGGCGGAAGCCCGCCGCTGCTAGGGTGCAATGGAGAACGGCTTGGTACGCTGCCCCAGTGCTGCTCTTGACAGCTTGTTTGGCATATAAACTTTCATGTGTTAAATTGTCAATAGTAGTGTACCACAAAGGATTACTTGATTAGAATTTAGAGGTAGTTGAGAGGGAAGGAGCCTTTCTTGTGTTCTTGGGCTGCTGTATATTGCAAGCAGTTGGAGAATGGGCATTGGATTTGCACGTCGGTGTTTTTGAGAGGATAGCAGAAGTTCTTGGCTGAAGTTTGTCACATCTAGAGTACTATCGATTGGTGCCTGGGGTGGAGGTGCCATCTCATAGTACTTCACATGTATATGTTTGTATGAATGTGTGTATTGATAAGCCGCCTTCATGTGGAGCAAAGAAGACCCAAAGCCAAGGGTTAGAGATTATAGAGCTCTACCGCATAGCAGCAAGACACATCCATATTTCTTTGGCCTCTTGTATGTTGTAAACCTTGTAGTCGAGTACCATGTTTGAGATTGGGTATGGTCTTAGCATTTTTGGGAAAGGCTGCAGCGGAGCCACTCACCATTGGTGATTAAGGTACCATCTTATGTATATTTGTGTTTGTATATGTATACTGTACGTTGTTAACCAAAGTGGGTTTTGATCAATGGGAGTAATGGAGGCTGTGTGCTAATGGTTGGATTTTCATATCTCTCCTTATTTTCCCTTCTAAAGATGCTACTGGGCTCCTAGTTAGTAATATTCCTACAGGACGGTAAGCATTTGTTGTGCTCTGAAACATGTGTGCACCTCTCGTAAAAACAATGCGCATGTATGACTTTGCACTCTCTTACCCATAGCAGAGTTGGAAGTTGAGGTCACGATAAATGAACGATGATATTGTAGTTCAGTATCTTACAGATCGAGAACAGAGGGATCTTATTAGCTCATCTGTAACCGCAAAATCTTCAAATACTACACTTTTTGTCTTGGAGAACCCCATAGCGTTGTGATTTGTTGTGTGTGCATGGTGAAGTTTTTGTGTTTTTCACTTTTCAGGAATGTAAAAGTTAAATTCTTCCTAACTTAGAGTGCCTTGGAAGTAGATTATCCTTTTCGATGTCTAGTGGCTTGGAAACAGAGTTTGGAGAGTGTCAGCCCTTTAGCATGAGAAGTAGTTACTCACAGCTTAGAGTTAGGATGCCGACCTTGAGTTTGAGTAACCTCCTCTTGGCTTCATTTTCTTGTAAAGTAATGAAAGAGTTTTAACCTAAACATACAAAATCTTTGTTCTTGTCAAATGAAAGATGTCCATTTGTTTCAGATGAATTGCATCTTTCGCTAGTAATAGGTGTGCCTCTTGGAAGTTTGCATGATTTCTGATTGTCCATCATTTTATCGAGTGCTAACATCAGTGCGCAAAGAAAACTCACAAGCTCGAGGTGAGATTTCCTAGAGAGGAATCAATTTGTATACATATCCTTATAGGTTGCTATACCATCATAACCAAAAAGAGAGAGATGGTTTCTATCCTTGCAGTCGCTCTGTTTTCCAAACGACTTTGCACCAATATGATCACGATCGCAATTCCTCACAAAATGGAGAAGATTCAATGTAGGCACAACTGTTGTAGTGAAGTAGCAAATGTGGAACTGCGAACTCACATACGTACGCCAGAGCGGGGAGATAGAAGCAACATTACATTCGGGACAAAACATCCGTTGGCCGTAGCAGGCATGCAGGAGCAAACATATATAACCTGTGTGAGCTTGGGTCAGATGCGTGCGCACAGATTCGGACTTGAGGACAATCTTGTGCGTCCACGTCTAGCTGCGATATATCAAAGGATCTTGTGGCTGTGGGTGCTGTGACTGATATGTCAAAGGGGACTACCATGAGGCCATCAGATTGGTAGCTGGTTGCTGCTGCATCGACCACAGCTGCGGCACCTGGCATGTTGATGATGACACCAGGCTATAGTGTTTGGTTCAGTTTCTAAAAAGTGATTCTGCGGACGAAATCTATAGTCCCCCTACAAATCAGTTACTTTCACAGTACAGTTTTTGGCTTTTTGCAATACTTTCAGATCATGTTTTGAGCTTTTCCACTTTTTCAAATGGGTGGAAATGAGAAATGTTTCCATAAATGTATGGATATGTTTTTATATTTGTTTCAACAAACAGTTTAGATCTTTTTCATAGCACACCATTCAACAATTTTTTCCATAAGTCCAAGCTTTTTGCACAGCTCACAGCTGAAATAGACCTGCATCCGCTTGTACACGTAACCAAAACGACGTCATAATACCTTTTGTATCCAGTCCTACAATCCCACCAAACATTTTTCCTTTTGAGAATCTACACCCGCTTAGACTGCTTTCCTCTCATCCAAAGACATACGATGCAGATCACTGAAACACCATCCATGCAACCAAAACACATCCAAAGGAAAGCGGCAAGAGGGAGGCTAGATCCGCCACAATTGAGTGCTGGACTTAGGCCTTCGATACAGATGGAGGAAGAAACACTACCAAATGCTGAAGCCCCTCAAACTCCAGAAGGATTCTTTTGTAGCATGTTCACCATACTCTCATGCATAAACCAGTTCAGTCTTATGAGTTGCCATTAAAATTTCCCCTATAACACAGAACGGCTTTGACTCCTAGACAGTTCACATAAAATAGGACACGAATTCTGCATCAGTAGCAACTACCAACATCTACATGATCTACATCCACCAGCACCTACCTTGCAGGAGCCAAAAGGCAACAGCAAGCTAAAAAGCAGCTGAAAGAAGAATAATGAATCACAAAGTTGTTGATTCCTCAAGCACAGCTGCAGTGCGATTCATGAGTTCGTCCTACCCACTTTGCATTGACTTCAGGAAGCAGCTGAGCTGAAGAGATATATTAGCGATCATCTTGATTGTTCCTTCCAGATTCCTCCTCAGTGACTGCAGCTTGAGCTCCTTCCTGTCACCACCCGAGAAATAGCATTCTCTGAATGATGAGCCCGTCGTAGCTATCCCCGACCTTCCGATGACTGTCTCTAATGCTCCGGGGCACCCCCTTGCCAGATCATCTTGCGCCCGAGTGCCTCCAACCCTCAGGCTGTAACTGTAGTTCTTTGCTTCCGCATCATCTCCCATGAACCTCAGGAAGGCGATGTAGACAGGTGACATGCCCAACTGAAAGGCTTTCAAGTGTAAGCAGAAGTACTGGCCAAAAGCAGCTGAAAAACCTGCATGAGATAATTATATCAGATCACGAAGTGATTTTATAATAGCAGTGCTTTCCTTTATTGCACTTTGCACTTAAAACAGTAAGAAAAATCAAGAACTCAATCTGAAACGAATGCGAGCTAGAAGTGTAAAACAGCATGACCCTTTTCATTGAAAACAAAAATGAAGATGCATCTGTACATGCAGTGTGTTTGCGATAAGGATAGATTTTTCAGTTGAACAAGGGAGAATCTCTCCCTGAGATGATTGGCTAGTGCCTCAGTGAGGGTGTACACCCCCAGCCAACAAATGTTTGATTCTCTACTTTCTAGTCGCTCGTTTTAAAGTGTATCATAATCAGCACCTAATTTGGTCCAACAAAGGCGGTACCTTGGTCAGCATCTTCATGTATATGTGTGACAAATAGGTGGAAGCCGAGTACACGACACACTTCACATATATTAGACAAATATGCAGTTTCTGAGACATGATAGAAAAATGGACTTCTATCTTTGCAGAAGCAAACTGTATGCTAAGGTGGATGTCTCTCTCCTCTAGTTGAGTTGTTAAGCGTGTATTATGACCAGCACCTATTTTTGTCGGTCCAACAAGTGTACCATGGTCATTGTAGGTGCAACAAATATGTGGAAGTCGATAAACACACACTACTATCAATATTTGGTAGATATATAAACTAAGTTTCTGAGACATGAACTTCTGTCTTTGCAGAAATAAAACCACAGTACAAACTCGAAATTTTTACTCAACATATTGACGTTAGTGTGAAGTACTCGTAAGCATCCAGGTGGTATTCTCAACTTCATGAGGGTTTGGCTTTACATAGCGGTGTTGAAAGTACAGCCAAGCAGTATGTCAACTTTGTGGTCATCTTTTCAAGTGATTCACCAAATATGGAATGTCACCAACAACTGTGCATTCAGATCCAGCATATGAGACAACTATAAGGCCTATACTGGCAGAGTGACTCATGCTTCAGCTTGCTGTAGTAAGGATAAAATGCCTGAGCACCCCAAAGCTCTGGTATTTTGCATGGAAGTTCAAGAGATGCAGCCACCTTCTCGAGGCAAGGCACCTTATGTTACCCAGTTCATGCCTACAAGTTGGACAACGATTATGAACCCTTGGTTTGCATCCGAACACAAGGTATGACCATTAGAGCTGCATAGACAAAAGATGGCATTACTATCATATGAAATAAGATTTTTAATATTTGAATATATAATAAGATATAAAAAGCAAAACATATTACTGTTTTGCACCATAATCAAAAAGAGAGAGAATAATGTTAATGTTTTCTAAACACTGTAGATTAATGTTAAGGTTTCTAAACACCATAGATTAAAGGTCAGACTAAAATGCTGGATAGCAGTTCATGATAATGAAAGGGAAACTTTTAAACTAGTAACCCATAACTAGCGTGTGATGGGTCAGTATGAATGTGCACCTGATGAATAGGAGGATACATGGCAGTCAAGCAGACTGGACTATTCCAGAAGTTCACGCACACTGCTAGACACCACCACATTCGGCTTTGGTGGGTGCTTTAGCTTTTTCGTTCCGTGCGCCGGTTTGTTCAGCGACATCCAGTACCAATCTTCCAAAAAAACAACCACGGGGAATTAAACAATAACATCCGAACAGGAATCATAAAAAATAATATTATAGCAGTTAATGGCCATCGCTCCAAAGGTCTTGAATTAAAGCTGACCGCTTGTCCTGTTAGAAAAAAAAGGACGAATGTTTTCATTTATACTGAGTTTGGACATAATTCTTTTGAATACGAGTTTGGCCAAACTTAAGGTCAAAAAAAAGTCGTTCGGAACTATAAATTTACCGTAAAGAAGAGGTACTTATTTGATATCAGCAAACATAAGCTTTACCTGTGCAATTTGATCAAATTTAAGATACTACTAAACTATAAATTACCTTTTCTAGATGGAAGGAGTATTTTGTACTATAACAAAGCGCTCTAGAATTGCACTTATCCTCAAATATAAGGGTTCTAGACAAACAAAACCAATCTATAACTTATAACTCTAACCCCACATTGGATACTCAAAAAGTGTCAAGCAATTTATGACATCAAACTGGATGCCTCATTTATCTCCCTCACTAAATATAGCTTTTCGGTAAAAAAATCTTAGCAATCTAAACCAGATCGTTGACCATTGCACATGGTGTTCCTCAGAATAAACTTTCAAAAATTGCACCCCGCAAATATTTCGATAACGTCTCTTTGCAAAATTTCCAAAAACCTAGCAAAAAAAAACCGTGATATCATATTGATTAAAATGCGTTCTTCAAACAAAATTTTATGCAGTAGGCGTCCTAAGAGTGTGGACTTGTTCAAAGTTTTATGATTGGGTGAGGCATATATCAACGGACACTTTGAATTAGCATGTCCATATATATATATATGTATCTATTAATCGACAGTTTAGACCAAAAACTTCTTACATTTCTACAATAATCCTACGATACGAAGAGGAGTGTTCTATTAGTTGAACTTTCGATGCTAAGAGAGTGTTTGTTACGATGCTAAGAGAGTAGAGTATTTGTTAGTTAAGGTTAAAATTAGTTCAAATTAAGTAATTTTAACCAGATTGTTAGATAACAACGACATAACAATTTAGTACAAACTAGTCTACATATTAGTCCCCTATTTATTTATATATGAATAATTAGCTGACCAAAGCCTTATGCATTGAAAGAGACTCTTACTCCCTCTAGGTTTTTGGAGGTGCTCATAGAGTTATAGGATAGAGTTTGTATGCGTGTATTTATAGATGTAAAGTGTGTATGTGTTGTGAGCGTTTGCATTTGTATGTATACTGTGTAATTTTAAAAAGAAAGTCAGTTTTAGATAAGGCTTGCACGTTAAACATTGGAAATTTAAATAATGAATAAGTTTTAAGTTATTCATTTTTGAAATATGAAAATCATATCAATAGATATTTCTTGAAAATTACTTCTATAAGAATAAAGATATACTATTTTTCAATAAACATTTCTTTAAAAATACGTCGTTGTCCAAAATGGTCGTTTTAGAATTTGAAGTGAGTATTAAGGTTTGTTTTTTATAGTTTATTATTTTTAAAAAATCAGGCTTTTAGAGAATCTTCTGTATGTATGGACGTTGTTTTTTTCTCCCTCCTTTCAAAGTGAATTATAAGTTATAGAGAAGCGTAGGCTTGGACAAAATATCCACTACCTATTAACTGTACCCGAATTATCTATACTGAATCCGAAATATCTGAACTTGAGATACCCGATTTCAAATTTGGATAGCTGTTTTGATTATCCAAAATTAGTTCTTGTAGTTCATGTAATATCCACTAGTATCTAAATTACAGAAACTACCCACAGATCGCATATTCGCTATTTTAACTTTATTCTCGATTGAAATTGCTATGATTTTTTTCTGGTTGAACAACTACATGTGATACATTATTACGTGCAAATTGCTGCTTAAGTTCTATGCAAATTTCAACTGAAATTATGTGCAATTTACTGGTTTTAAAGTTGGACTAGGGTGCAAATCAGTTAAATGTCCACCTCAACCCACTCCAACACATGTGAATTGAGATGGATACAAGTACTGCCAAACAAGTCCTAAGAAATATGTAAATTAGTCTTTTATTATCTTTGATCATTCTTAGAGTCAAAGCAAAGGCACGATGATGATGCACAAAGTGAATAACTCTATGTCGTAGAAGGTCCCACTAAAATGGTTTCAAAGAAGTTGATTGAACTTGAAATACGTCAAGACAAACCAGTTTGACAGAGCTTATAAGCCTGTTGATAAGGTAAAGCAGCTGATTTTCGTAGGAGAAAAACTATGTTCTGGCGGATAAGCTAAAGCGACTATTTTTTACGGCTTATAAGATTGACTATATGAACTATCCGATGATGTTGTTTCCTAGAATAAACATTTTTCAATAACAATGTACCAGTAGCTAATTTTCATTTCCCACCTTTTACTAGAGTGAAGTTAGGTCCATACAAAATAGTGAAATACCGAAAGCTTGGATGTTTTGAACAATAATTGAGTTATTATTATTACTGGGTAGCAGGAGTACGAAATGCTTAACTGCAACAGTTTTTTTTTATTTTATGAATGAACAACCGGATGAATCATCAGAAGCCCAAATGTCAATCTTAAACCCAAAGAAAAAAATTTCAAACCCGAAACCCACTAGTGCCGCCTACACGAATTCCCGACCCCGATGGCGACATCGCCACCGCAGAACCCTAGCTCCGGCGACCCCTCCGACGCGCCGAGCCTCGCCGCCGCGGCGCTCGAGGCGCCCGTGCGCGTATGGAGATCCCTTGTCGCGCGCCTCCCTCCCCCCTCCCGGACTCCTCCAGCTTCCTTGCTGCCGTTTCCGACCTCCAGGGCCGCTACCTCGGCGTCCGCCGCCCCCGCCGCCGCAGGCGCCCCTCTCTACCTCTCCCGCTCCGGCCCAAGGCCGCACACTCCGCTCGGTGAGATTCCCTGCGACGATTGCCTTGCGCTTGAACTTCATATGCTGTGGCTCCTGAGTACAGGAGCTACCTGTTTGCTTGGGATTCGAACTTGGCGTTGTTAGCTAATCTAGGAGTGTCATCCCGAACTTTGTTTGAACAATGTCACTCGTGTGCTTGTTTGGAATTTTGCTTTGGGTGTGTCCTTATGTTAGATTGTGGACCTTGTGCTACTTTGGGGGCAATTATAAGATGTGGGATTCGTGGAACTTGGGTAGATTTTTTTAGACAGAGCTCAGTAAAAGCAACAAAGAGGTTTTCCTTTAGCTAATCTGCTAATGTTATGTGGCTAACGGTATGGACCTATGGTATAGTATTTTGTGAATGCCATTGATAACTGTGAAGCATATCATTTGAAGTTCTTGTGGACTGTTTGTTCATTGTAGGATTGCTGGTGAGATGCCCAAAGCCTTTGTCATCTTAGATGATGTTGTGCAACACACCCTCACTAATTTGCACAGTATTCACAAAAGCTTACTATTTTGGCAGGCCAAAGCTGAGGTATAAATTTAATTCACACCTTTGACGTATTTAAAGAGATGTATTTTATCCCTCGTGTTATTTACTATTGTACCTGTGAGAGTACTTCTCAGGGAACAAATTACCAGAAAGTGTACTTTATGATCTTTGAGAGAGGTCCAAGGGCCTTTGTTGATGCAACATTTCAAACACTCACTAGACTCGGGAGCAATGGACGTCCAGTCCAATACATTTTGCATTCTGCTTCTGATATGGTATCAACAAAACTTGCTGCCCTGACAAATATGCAACACTGCTTGGCCGCTTTTCTTGCAGAGGTTTGTTTACTTCAGTTTATCAACTGTAATTATTATACCATTGTAATAATCCTATAATTGTGATTCTCTCTCAGCTTATGTGTAGGAGAGTAAAGTTTGTCTTTAGTATTTTCAATGTTAACTTTTTGGCTACTTTCAAACATAACTGCTGTACTACTCTGGTCAAAAATCAAATCACAGTTTTCATCCTGGACAATAATGATTTGTGTTACAGGCATATAAACACATACATTATTTAATGCCTAGCTTGTCTCCTCTATAGGTTCATTCTGAAGTTGATAAATGCAGAGAAGGATTAACTGAAAACTCAGATAAATCACTGCATACATTGTTCATTGTTTTAAATACAGCATTCTCCAAGTTGGAGGTATCACTAAGAAATGCTGTTGAGGTATGGAATGTTATGTTTCATATATTCTGGTCTTTTTAGGTGGACTTCTTTGTTGTTTTAATCAAATGCTTTCAGGGGCAAGATGAACTATTTACGCATGATGGAAATTCATATGAACTGTTTGGGAAATTGCCAGAAGTCGATGTAGAGAGTTCAGAATGGACAGAGGCCTTGGCAACAGATGGTACAAGTTTAGTCTATCAAAACCTTCAGAAGTTAGATAGTTTTCTGTCCTCTCAGGTAAGCATCTCTGTCTTCCTAAGGCAACCACACATGTGCGTTTCTGGTATCAACCTCTTATGTTCAAGTCTTCAAGACTAGTGATCTTTGTTGTTGAAATACGTTAAGAGCCCAACCTGTTTACTGTAGTACTTGCTAGAAAACTTTGGCTTGATCACAAAATTGGCTATAGTTCCTTTTTTTCTGAAACTTTATAGTGTGTTATACTTATATGTATGTCTGAATCTATTTAAAGCAATGTGTTGGTTGGTTAATAATAACTACCTGAAAAGTTGCTCTATAATTGTAGCTCTCAAGCCATAAAAGACCAAACAGATTGACCATATACTGGTTACCCTATACATGTGGAGCAGTGGGTCTCTCTGTGTGTTCTCTGTGGCTTTTGCGCCATAGCAGCTTGATGGGAAGTCCTGACATCGACAATTGGGTTCGAGATGCAAAGAAATCTGTGGCTGGATTTTGGGATGAACATGTTGAGAAACCAGTAAGATATTTTGTAAATTCACACTTCTATTATTTATATTTTATTTTTTTCAGTATGTTAGCGTAAGTCACTGAAGTAAGTAACATGATTTAGTGGGGAAGACCAGAACAGGCTTTTCTGATTGTTTATACATCATGTATATGAGAATTTATGTGAGGTACAGAAGGAAGCTTGGTCTTATTAGCCTGTTACTGGAAATATTTTATATATCAAAATGCAATGCTTGTGCATTGCAACAGGACATACAACTTGTTGCGCGGTCATTCACTCATTTGGACTGGTCCATGCCGATGATAATGAGATAGTTATCTTCATTGGATTTTAGTGGGGCGCTTGTTCCAACTTCCAACTTTATTTCAATTATAAATCAAATAAATTCCAAAGCCCATAATAAATGTTAAGTGCAACAAAGGGAATCCCGTATGATGATTGAGTTTAAATGGGTGGCTGTTGTGCTTACTTGTTGTGACCTTAATAAAGGTGCAATGCGAGCCACATGCCCACGTGTGTGCCGAGTCATGATGCACATGGGCTTGGGTGGCCAGTCCACAACATGAGTGGTGCAACACAAGGAAAGGTTCTATAGCTCCAGACAGTGACTGATGGCATATGACCGAGGGACAGATGGATAGGGGAGAGAGTAACGGACCAAGAGGGATGGGAGTAGGAAATGGACTTACGGAGAGAGGGAGAGGGAGAGGTAGAGCTCTGTACTTTAATATTATATAGGTATATATATATATAGTCATATAGATTAGCTGTAGTCTTTTTCATTATGTTATAAGATAGCCTGCCAATGAATCCATGTGTTCCTTAAAGGAGAATTTGTACATACAAACAAGCTTAGGGCCTTTTTGGTACGCATTCAAGCTGCTCTGGCTCCCTCTGACACGAACTGTTACTGTTGATGCACTCTAGCGACACTGTTCATAGAATCCATTCTTCTGTCTCCTCTCTTTCCCTCTCACTGACACAACCGGAGCAGCTGGATCCAGTTTTTCTGGCTTCTTCGGCTCTGGCTGTGAGCTACAGTGCTGGAGCCGGAGCTGGTGGGAGCCTGGCCAAACGGCCCCTTAATCGAAGAGTTTTTGTAAACTGTGGATTGTTGTAGTGGTATAAATATTATTTTATATATTCAAATTTTGTGTGAATCATTAAAATTTTAGAGACCATTGCTGCAAGTTGATTTATTTTTTAGCTGTGAACTCACTCCTAATTGAAGTTAGAATGCGGTTCTATAGTTTTGATTTTTGAAGTTAGTTTTACTACTGTGCTTAAAACATTAACTGTATGTTCTGTATTTGTTGCTCATTAGATCATTTCCATTAGAGATGAACTTTTTTGAGACGTTCAAGCAAAGAGATAAAGGTGTAATGGAACAGCAAGAGGTCCAACTGACTGAAGATTCGTTGCGCAGGTCCATCATTTCTCTCTCTCTAGTTTCTACTGACTGCTGGTTTCTTGATGCCAATGTTTGTTCTTTTACTTAACCATTGAATATATAGAGTTTCACCCTGCTGTGAAAGCAAAAGTAACATATTCTGGGGTTATCAGCTTTTACAGCTTGAGCACTGAAACTGCTTTGACTTTAACCTGCATGGCATAGGGTGGAACATAACCAAAAGAGCAAAAAAGGATAACGTTCTGAGAAATGGATAGATACACCAATGTTGGTGAAATCTATTTGTTTGGCTTAACTTTGAGCTTCACTTGTTTTTTTCGAAATAAATTTAAAATTTAGGATAGTCATATACCATATATACTTTTTGTTTAACATTTCACAAAGGAGTATATCAATAAGGCAGTTTACATTCTTTCAACATTGTACCAAACATACATGTCCTATAAGCAAATACAGTGGTGAAAATGACAATTAGTAAGTAGTGTATGCAGATATTTTATTGTCCTGTAATTTAAACGGTTATTAGGAGTCTCTTTAACTGGCATTATATATTGTCTCGAAGCACTTTTGATTTATAATTGAAAGTTAGCTGTATGTATGTAACAGTGTCAGGCCAAGTTTACCTATCTGGCTTCATATGCTGTGCTTTTTTTTTTTTTCTTTTGTCTGGAAACTCTTTGATATTGTGTCTCATAAAGTATATTTTGCATTGTTTACGTGTTTAGGATGTTAGTTGCCTTTTGTGAGCAAACAGAGGGTCGGAACTTGCCGGAAGATTTATCAGTGCAGGCGATGTTGGAGACTCTCACGAAGAGGTAAAGCTATTTAAACTATAGAGACTGGCAGTTGTTTGATGAACTTGACACCCGCCTCACTAGCTATATCTGATTTGCAATGCCAGCAATATTTCATATGCTCCATTTTTTTATTTTAAATTATGATTTCATCGTCCTCAAAAGAACTTTTCCCCTTTCAATACATCCCTCTAACTCTTTTAAAGGAATGCATTCTTCTTTATTCACAAAAGAAAACTCCCAACTTTGAGTTATTGATAACTCAC
Organism: Chrysopogon serrulatus; assembly: GCA_015844335.1. Classification (NCBI taxonomy): domain Eukaryota; kingdom Viridiplantae; phylum Streptophyta; class Magnoliopsida; order Poales; family Poaceae; genus Chrysopogon; species Chrysopogon serrulatus. The sequence continues at coordinate 14,873 of JADLZL010002800.1, forward strand.
TAGTAGACTAGTAGTTGCCAGATGCTTCAGTAAACTAGTAACCCTTGTCAGCATGTATGCAATTGCTTCTATGATTCAGGGAATTGTTAGTTTGAAATTTTAATCCTAATCATGTCACTTCTTATGACTAACTAGCATGATTGTATGTATGATGACTAATTAGTATGTCACTTGTGTACTTCAACTGCTTTGTGAACCGGGTGATATTCAAGTTTCTCTAGTGTTTGATGAATGATGACTACTACTGCTTTAAGTTTGGTAGTCTCTTTTGTTCGAGGTGAAATACAGTTCATATTTTGAAGTGTGGGACTGCATTTATTTTCTCTAGTCTCTTTTGATCGTTTTCTTTGTAGCACTGAACTCATGAATTGTATTTCTATTTATACATGTGCACTGTGCAGATATGAGAAGGAATTGATACATCCAATTCAAAACCTGTTCAGTGGAGAATTAGCCCGTGCTATGCTTATTCAGGTTTGTTCCTTGTTTTCTGGGTACAATAATTGAAAGTGTTTTCACTGACCTTCAATTTTGAAAATTTCAGATTCAAAAGCTTAAACTGGATCTTGAATCGTAAGTTAAACTAACCACCATCTGAAAATTTTGATAAAACTATATAAAGATATGCTTTATCTTGTCTATTGTTCATTGCTATTGATAATTGAAGTGGTTTTACACAGGGGACTACTGGAAATGGATCAGATTCTTAGGGCAAATGCTATAAACTTTGCTGTTCTTGCAGCTCTGCCTGCATTTGGTCTTTCACTTCTGCTGCTTGTGTTACTGCGAACATGGATTCAGCGTGTATGTATATAAACTATCAAAAACATTTTCTTGTTCACAAATTCATTTGTCTGGTCTATCTGCAGTAGTTGTAGGTCTACTGCATCATGGCATGTCAGTTCTCTTCAGAATTCAAACCATTGGTGTTACTTTAAAGTTTATGTTGCATGCAAATGGATATGGAAAGTAGAAAGTCATTATGGTAAATTTGGCTAATTAAACATCTGCTTGTTCCACAGGACCATGGTGTTGAGGGAAGAGGTAATATTGCACGATGTCAACGGAGGCTGCTTCTTGTTGACGTAGAGAGAAGGCTTATGGAGTTTCAGCATTACAGGGATAATGGAATGGTAATTTCAAATATATATGAAATTCGTTCACTCTAGCATTCTTGGTTGTGAGTTTAATATATTTCTTTTCCAAATATTGTTTATTTGGCTTTCTATTGTGATCACTTGTACTATGCTTCTAGCATTTGAGTCTTATTTATGAGCTTCTTCTCTCACCATATACAAAACTACCAAAATCGCTTTTTTTTTTCCCTAACTAGTATCTCAAAGATTTGTCGATAAAATGCTTATTGCTAATCTAATATGCATAAACAACGAATTTGAAGCGGCTGAATTCTTGGATTATATGATATGATGATCATGCAATAACTCCTTGAATTTGCTACTTTATAGGAGGAAGAGGCACGGTGCAAGTTTGGGTTAGTGCTTTACACGCTTGATAGACTGTGCAAAGCTGTTGAGTCTCACGCAAAAGAAACAGGCGAATGGTTAAGGTTAGTCTCTCTGCTCAACTCCTTTACCTCTATTCTTGGTTATTCTGGATCTGATGGGTAGGAAACTGTTTGCAATGCAGCTTGAGAGAAGACATTTTTGACCTGGCAAAGCTCGACATGGGAATGCCAGACAAGATGATTGTCGTCTCACGGTTGAAGTGGATGTATAACTGCTTGCTTCCATTCTCATCGAGCCGTTTGCCACGCCTCTAGAGCAGAGAGCAACTGAACGTTGCGTGTTGCATTTTGGATGGCTACTCCAATTCTGCGGTAACTTGTAAAGATTTTGATACGGTTACCTTGAAGTCTGGAAGGTTTGTTTGACCCTCTATGTCGGAAGGATGGTTCTTTCAGGCGCACATGATGTTTTGTACTCCGTCCAAGATTTACACACAAGATTGTGTAAATTTTATCAGAGCTGGATAAACTACATCGTGAAGGAAAAAAAAAAGGGTGGATACATATCGACCGATTCCTCCTGCGTACCGCCAGGAGTAGGGGATAGAAAGAGCTGCCTTGATTAGCTTGTTGATTTGTTTTGGCCGGTATACCAAATAGTTTGCGTGGTTGGGCTACATGTGTGCGAGCATTGTACCCTTCAGCCTTTGTTCCACTAGCAACTCAAATGGTTGTCCCATATCCCGTAGTTCATAACATAACAGGATGCTGTTATTTTTCTCTATTCCGCAGAAATAAAGGGGATGGTACAATCTTATTGATCTGTTTCATTTGAAAGAAAAATCTATTATTCATGTGTGGCACTAGCGGCCACACAAAATCCTGGGCAGGCTCCTTTTTCACTTGCCGATGATGGCGAGCAGCGCGTCCTTGTAGTGGCCGTGGGTATTCTTGGCCACGGCATCGGCGAGCTTGGCCCCGTACTGCCTGGCGTAGGCGTCCTTGATATCCTCCATGTCCGTGTCGGCGCGGGACACCAGGATGCGGGTGAGCGCCGCCTTGGCCTGCCTGTCCGCGTCGTCGCTGAACGCCCTGCTGATCACCTCGCTGAAGTACTTGGGCGGCGAGTCCAGGCACTTGACAGCCTCTTGCAGGCACGGCTCGCCGGCCAGGTCCTGAGTGATCGATCGCAGGCGCAAACATAGAAGCTAATCAGAGCGTGAAAAGAGTTTGGATTTAGATTTATGATGTACTCTATCTGGAAATGTTTGTTTGTTGACGACCTCTTCAAGTGGCTTGCCGTGCAGCTCCATGTAGATCCTGAAGGTGGCCCTGAGCTGGGGCTTGCTCCTGGTAGCCAGCACCCGCACCACCTGCTCGTTCTGCACCAGCTTGGTCGCCGCCCCCGGCGCGGCCCTGACGGCGGCGGCCAGCGCCTTGGCCTCCTCGGTGGCGAGGTCCCGCTCACGCGCGAGCCCTCATACCGGTACGCGGTCACCAGCCCCACCAGCAGCTGCACGCAGGCAGGCAATACGTGTTAGTGCGTCAGTGATCAGGTGCCAGGCAGGCGATACGAAGGAAAGCGTCGGCGTCGGGCGGCGCGCACACTGGCGTTGGCGTCCCTGACGCGGTACGCGACGTCCTCCTCGAGCGAGCGGTGGTAGACCGCCTGGTACGCGCGGCGGGCGCCGAGCAGGTCGTCGGCGGCGCGCGTGCAGGCGACCTCGACGAGGACCTGCGGCGGGTGCGCCTTGTGCAGGACGTGGTGCGCCCAGCGCGCGTCGCGCTCCCATGGGTGCATCGCCCACAGCACCGCCGCGTCCTTGAAGCGCGCGAACTCCGCCTTGAGGTGCAGCAGGAACTCGTCCTCGCACCGCTCGATCCCGGCGCACGCGCCCACGCTCGCCGAGAAGAAGCCCGGGAACCCGCGCCGGAACTGGGCGCGCTTCTCCGGCTGCCGCCGCCACCGCCCCAGCGCCGACACCAGCGCCGTCTCGTCCACGCCCAGCCCGCCCATTCCTGCACGTTTCCAAATTCATTCGCGCATGGTCAACGTACACAAAAGGGTGGTGCACGGAGTATATTACTGTAACGTACCCGCGAAGGCCCTGGTGAGGTCTTGGTGCTCGTCCGCCATGGGCGGCGGCGGCGGCGCCTCCTTCTCCTTGTTCTGCGGGTCCCTTTCCTTCCTGGGTGCCTGTTGCTGCTGCTGCCTGATCAGACGCGGCGGCTGCGGCGGCGCCGGCGGTGACGTCGCGGCGCTGCTGTTGCTGCCGGTTTGCGCGAGGAACTGCTGCATCGGGTTCGGGTGGGGGGCCCTCTATCTATATGAAGCTCGCCGCGTCAGGACTGGTCCAGTCCACTGTCCAGCTGCGGGTCAAATGCTTGCTTATTTATACAGGTGCTTTGCTGAAGCAGATTTGTTCATGTCACTAGCAATTTAGCAATTACTACTACTAAATAACCTGATGCATGCAAGGGAATCAATTCAGATACGAAATGCAGTTTTATGGCGTTTATTAGTTTAGCAGTAGTAGCAATTCATGGTGTCCAGTTTTAGATGGAGCGAGCGTTGCGGATTGAGTTAATGGTGCTGTTAAACAGGTGTCAAACAAACCGTGGAACGCGGCTCTGCACGTAATAATAGTAATTAACTCCTAAGCAAGACGCGTTCGCGTCGTCACAATGTCAAAGCTGTGTGCTGTGTGGAAACAGCAAATTGGGTGAGGAATGCACGCATGCGTGATGCACGAGCCCTTCCATGCCGTTAGATTAGCCTAGCTCCGCGTGTACGATGGATTTTGTGATTAGCGAAACATTCAGTGGAGACGGTTCTCATGGAGCACACATACAGTACCATAGATTCATGAGATGTAAGCACACAAAATCATCCAAAAGTTTTCCAGCATGCAGCAATGCGATTCCATCTGACACAAATCCAACACCGACCGATTATATGATGTACTTCCTCAAAGCACTTCCTTTGATCATTATCTCATTAAAAAATTATTAAAAATATATTTAATAATAAAATAAGTCATAATAAGATAGATGGTGTCTATTAATTTTTTTAATAAGATGAATAATTAAACATGATTTTTTTATGGAGGGAGTATAGTCGTGTGACTCACGTTGGGTGTCTCTCTCGTCACATTCATTCCCACCCGACGATTCGTTCCCACCCGACGAGACGACCGCTCCTCCATTTACTACTCTCCTTTCTCGTGTGCACGTTTCGCCGGTGTCCCGGCAGCAACAGCAAGCAAGAGGAGACATGGCGCCCGTCGCCGTCGTCCCGAGCACTGACCCGTCCGCGGCCGCCGACGCCGAGAGCCTCCGGGAGGCCGTGCAAGGTAAGGGCCACCGGCACCCGTCTCCGCGCCGCGCGCATTGCATTGTTTCCTGTCCTGTCATGTGTCATCTTTGCGACTCGGTTACTTTCCTGCCTAGCAGGCTGGGGCACGGACGAGAAGGCGCTGATCGACGTCCTGGGCCGGCGGACGGCGGCGCAGCGCGCGGAGATCCGCCGCGCGTACGCGGGGCTCTACGGGGAGTCCCTCCTCGACCGCCTCCGCCCGAGCTCTCCGGTGACTTCCGCAACGCCGTGGTGCTGTGGGCCATGGACTCCGCGGAGCGGGACGCGCGGCTGGCGAACCGGGCGCTCGGCGACGCGAGGGTCGGGGTGGCCGACCACCGCGCCTGGGCGCTGGTCGAGGTCGCCTGCGCCTCCGCGCCCGACCACCTCATCGCCGTCCGCCGCGCGTACCGCTCCCTCTTCGCCTGCTCCCTCGAGGAGGACGTCGCCGCCTGCCCCGCGCTCCAGGATCCCCTCAGGAAGGTAAATGACTCACTCAGCTGCCACTGCCAGCCATGGCGTTGGCGCGTGCGTGCGTGCGTGCGTGCGCATCGTCCCTTTAGCGAATTTTTTTTCCCCTCCCTTCAGCTGCTGGTGAGCCTGGTGAGGTCGTACCGCTGCGGGACGGAGCGCGTCGACGAGGACGTCGCGAGGACGGAGGCGGCACAGCTCGCCGAGGCCATCAGGAAGAGAAGGCAGCCGCACGGCGACGAGGTGGCACGGATAGTCAGCACGAGGAGCAAGCACCAGCTGCGCGCTACGTTTCAGCTGTACAAGCAAGAGCACGGCACCGACGTCGATGAGGTACCCCGTACCCGGCCGTAGCCATTTCACTCGTTGTTGCCTGCGCACCTGCTCCGGCAGGACATCACCAAGCAACAGCCAATTCACCTCCTTGTTTTGCCCTGCTCCCGACAGGATATCACCAAGCATAGCAGCAGCCAGTTTGCCAAGATCCTCAGGAGCGCCGTCTGGTGCTTAACGTCGCCGGAGAAGCACTTTGCAGAGGTAAGCTTGGGGAAAGATTGTCAGCATTGCTTGTAGGCTTCGAATTGCCGGTACTCACTCACACACTATTGTCGATCTACTCTGTTCGTCAGGCTATTAGATACTCCATCTTAGGATTTGGAACGGATGAGGACACACTTACCAGGGCGATCATCTCAGGGTCCGAGATCGGCATGATGAACAAGATCAAAGAGGAATACAAGGCCAGGTTCAAGACCACGGTGACCAGCGACGTTGTCGGCGATACCTCCGGGTATTACAAGGACTTCCTGCTGACTTTGGCAGGGAGTGAAGATTAAAACAACCTGATTTTGTTGTGCAACATGTGTAGAATGTGTATCCAAAAAAAAAAAAAAAGAAAAAAGTTTCATCACAGAACATGTATAAAGACCGAAAACATTCTGATGCATATGCATCCTTTTCTTTACACAACATCTTAAAAGGTCCATATCATGTTCAGAAAGCCAAATCCTACTCTCCTTTTTGTGTCTATCTGATAGTTCTGAAAAGCCCCTATGGTCACACAAAAATTTGACAGTAAGTCATTAACCAGACGGCTTTCAGGCCACACAAAAATTTGACAGAAAGTAAAGGACATCAATTTGATTTTGGCAATGAGGAATGAACTCATCTAGGAGACTAGGACCAGGGATCAGAGTAATTATGCATTTTGTTATTCTACTATAGTCACACAGCATCTTCTGCAGCAACACAAAGTACAACAATCGAAATGTTTTGCAGCCTCAACCTCTACTGTTATAACAATATACATATCTCTCGTTTGGATGCAATGCAAGGTTGGTATCAGGTGCAAAGTACTGGAAAAAAGACAAGTGAGCACCCCTTCACACTGAGCAAAAAAGTGATGATCATCTGTCACCAAGCTTTTGCCCATCTCGATTTCTTATTCACTTCAAGAGAGAAGACATCCTCATCTCCTCCTGGATGAGGAAGAGGCCGCAGCAATTATACCACCAGCAACAAGACCCACAACTCCAAAGGCGCCTGTGATGATAGCCATGCCAATCATACCATCTGCATTTAACCATCAAATAATGTTAACGCAAGTTAGACGAACTTATAGTAGGATGACGTTAGCCATGCCAATCATACCATCTGCATTTAACAGCGCATGGGAATGACTAGAGGTTTGCACTATTATTCTTTTCTAATATGTGAAACATGGACACATGGTAGATATAACTTTATTGAGACATGATGTCTTGATCCCTACTTTCAGGTCCACGGCTGACAGAAGTGGTTGGGGAGGTGAGGTCCCAGATGTGGAGGATAGGTGATAGGAGTATATGTGAAACTTCTCGCTTGATCAATACAATTGATTATTTACATTAGGACATAGTAAATTACTGGACCCCAGTAACCAGTCCTGTTTGTTTCCGCTTATAATCGGATCTTAGTGGGAAAAAAAGCGAGAATCCCACCAAATGCCTCGATTATTTCTGCTTCCACTCACCACAGCTTCAGAATTTTGAACTAGCAAAATTTAGAATCGAAGAAAAAATCCCTGAGGTACGGCAATTATAAGTGGAAACAAACAGGACCATCCTACTGGCATTATAGTAGCACATGATAAGCTATTGGCCATTCATTTTCCTACCTGGATGAAAAATCCATGGGCATCCATTTTATGATTTGCCTACATTGAAAATGAAAACCATAAATATTATACCAACCTCTTCTGGTTTTTTCTTCAACGAGCCTTTGCAAAGTCATGGCTTGTCTCCAGTCATGTTGGATCTGCATAAAACATTTGAAATGTTTGGTTCAACATGTAGGCATTAAATTCAGGGATATGGAAGGTCTCATCAAAGGAATAACAACAGATAACACATTTCGTGACCAAACCTCTAAGCATCTTTCCAAAAGCTGTCGGCTTCTTGTATAATCCCCAGTTCTGTAACGCCCAACAGCTAACAAGTAGAGCTTCTCCCTTGCTTGCTCTGGGCTGCTAGACCCGTCCAATGAAGCTGGCAACAGATAACATCATGAGCTCCCATAGGGACAACGACAAACAAATACGCTTCAGTGAATAAAATTGACTTGATTGAAATTAATTAAGTTAATTGTGAAAGATTCGATGTCTAGTAACCTAGGATGGGTAGAGTAGTTTTCATTCTTCATAACTATGCTGTACTCTAGTTCCTCTAAATTTTACAGGTTTTCAATCTCTGCAATGTAACCCCATTCATGGTCTCTTCAGAGAAGTGGGCGTGGGAAGTTAAACAATAGTAATTGAACAGAATTCTATGCGGTAAGACATTTCTTAAGGCATGTCGGCATTTCCTTGTACATGAATTCTCAACATGCTAATGATGATGGCAAGTTCTAATTTTCTAAGCACACTAGTTAAAAGATGAGGTCCAACTTAATCACTAATCAAAACACGAGGTCCAACTCAAATCACACTTTTTTCATGGAATAATCAGCAAATATCGAGTAAATTTCTCAGGTCATATATTTATGTATTTTGAAGGAACGGAAGAAGAGCTCTGACAATTTTTCTCAAGCCTTTTTTTTTTTTTTTTTTTTTTTTTTTTTGGTGTAAAAGAGAACTCCAACTATTAATCCTGTTGGAGACTAACAGGATATGGATATCACCTTCAAGCATCCCGATGCCCCGGTTGACGTCTTCAGGCTGTCTAGAGTGAACAAGCGCCCAGGAGAGCCTCATCAGGCTCTCATTTTTCTGTTCTTCATTTGCTGCCTCAGCAATCTCGCGCTCGAAACCCTGATGAAAAGAATTAATCATAAGAACGCGTGGCAACGATTACGAGTACACGACAAGACCGCATCTCCAAATGGCTTGACAGAATATCAGGATGCAATCGCATAATTGGTTTGTTCGATAAATGGCCACAGTAGCACCACCACCACGGTGGAATGGAAGGTGATTCATCGATCGTTAGTTCAACCGACCATAAGGTTAGTGAATTCCCCGTGACAGCAAGCAACCTGTGTCACAATTCCCCGCGCAGCAACGACTCAGCGGACCTCGTGCCGATTCGTGGCCTGCCCCCCTCGCGCGCATTCCACTCCAAAATTTCCCGCCGCCACCGGAGCGGCGAGAAGGCGGGAGAAGGAAAGGGTCGGATTGGCGGCGGCACTCGTCGCAGGCCTCCCGGCCCTGGGAGGCAGGGCAGCCGCCAGCCGAGCGCCCGAGCGAGCCCAGTTTTTGTCGGCGTGAAGAGAAGAGAAGGGGGGAGAGGGGCTTACGGCGATGATGTCGCGGTCGCACCAGGGCAGGACGTCGCTGCCGCGGAAGATAGAGCCCACCGAGTCGATTAACTTGCCGACGGGCCCGTCCATCCCGCGTCTCTCTCTTCTTCTTTTCCTGACGCTTTTTCGGGGGTTTTCCGAGGTGTGGTTTGATCCGTGCGAAGGCGGTGTGTGTTTTATACGGGGTTTTCGGCGTGGCAGAGAGCCTAGCACTAGCACAGAGCCTGGTTAGACCGCAGGAATGGAGACCCACAAACAAGGTAGCCTTGGGTGTGTAACTCCAACAGTTTGGTATTTTTTTTCTTTGCCATTTGTTGTAGTTTGCCAACTCTCAAAACGAAATGGGAAGGAGAAAAACAAGCCATCTCCAAGAGTTTTGCAAAATTGACTTGGCATTTACCAAATTGTGGACCCAACCGACTATATATGGCGCGAAGAGAGTCCTATATGCGCGGGAGTAGCGCGGGAGGAGCGCCCGATCGCGTTTGCCAAGTGGTCCGCGGCTTTGCAAATATGCCAAGTTTCCTCCGTCAATTGCCAAGTTGCCCAAATTGCAAAACCCAAATGCAAAACTGTTGGATACTTCATTTCGTGATTTTTTACAAATTACAAGAATGCAAACCCCAAATGCCAAACTGTTGGAGATGCTCTAAGCAAGGGGATCGGAAGTAGAAGAAGAAGATAGGACGAACTACGATGAATCTTAGGAAATAAGAAAGTGTTTACAATATTTTTGTTCTTGATACTCTCCTTCTCAAACATTTAAAGCTCAAATACTACTCGTGCGGATCCTTCTTGCGTCAGGATGGCTCACTTCCACTCTGGGCCGCGGATGCGGATGTTGGGCCTCTGGTTCCTTGTTCCCCGCCTCGGCCCAGGTTCAGCTTCATTGTCGCCCTGGAGCCCATCAGAGTCATCCTGATCGTGCTCGCCTGGTGATGCCTGATTAGTGTCGCTGACATCCCCTCCCTGATAAGGTCCAGCTTGCCCCCAAGCTGGTGCCCGGGGATAGCGTTGCTGAAGATGTTCCATATCTTCCCAAGTGGCTAATAAAGCTGGAATGCCACTCCACTTGATGAGGGCTTGAAGGCGAACATTAGAGCCGACTGAGGCCACACGCTTCTGTAGTATTCGCTCCGGAACCTGAAAACCAGAGAAGGAGTCTGGAAGTGGTTGGGCAGAATGAGTGACAGGAATAGCACCTTTCAACTATGACACATGAAAAACTGGGTGGATTGACGAAGTAGCAGGCAGCTGGAGCTTATAGGCAACGGCACCAATCTTGTCCAATATCAGAAACGGCCCGAAGAAGTGGTAGGCTAGTTTCTGATTGGCGCGTGGGGCAACAGAGCTTTGAACATATGGTTGCAGCTTGACATAGACCCACTGACCGACTGCAAACGAACGTTCCGTGTGATTCTTGTCGGCTTGCAGCTTCATCCTGTTCTTGGCACGTGCTAACTGATGCTGAATCAAGGCCTGCATAGTGTGTTTCTGTTTCATCCAATCATCCAGAGAAGACACTGAACAAGCTGCCGAAGCATCAATACCCAGTTGGCGAGGAGAATGCCCATATAGAGTCAGGAAGGGTGACTGGTTGAGCGAAGAGTGCCAAGTAGTATTGTACCAGAATTCAGCGAGGTGAAGCCAGTCATACCATTTCCTGGGAGCTGCATTGGCGAAACAGCGCAAGAAAGCTTCCATGCACTGGTTGACGCGCTCAGTCTGGCCGTCGGATTGGGGATGATGTGCTGAACTAAGCCGAAGATCAACGCCGGCCAAGCGAAACAGTTCACGCCATAACTGACTGGTAAAAATCTTGTCGCGATCAGAAACCAGAGTAGTAGGGAGACCATGCAGTTTATAAATGTGTAGCATGAAGAGTTTGGCAACTGTCAAGGCACTGAAAGGATGGCGCAAGTGTGGCAGAACCTTCTAAATTATATAGCCCACAAGCACCTGACATTGTCCCTAAGACCTCTCACATCGGCTATGCTTGTACACCACATAACCTAGATTGTTCCGTCGGGTGGATCCCCGATAAACCACGATTCCTCCGGGATCGATACTTACGAGAGACATCACAAGTATTACAACAGTTTTCATACACAAATACGAGTAGCGGAAGACTTACAATAACTTAATTTACAAACCATTTGATAAACTTATACAAACCCAGTGTTATAATTACAAAAACAGCGGAAGTATCATTAAGTAACTTTACAAACCACACAACGGAAATGCCCCCCGCCCGAGGGCCACACAATCTACTCTTCCTCGGATCCTTCCTCGATCATCGTCATGCAACAAGGGCCGTAGCACACTTGTTCACACGGTTCACACCGCAATGTGGGGGTTTAACAAACCCCGAGTACAAAAAGTACTCCGTAAGACTTACCCGACTAAAAATTGGGGAGAAGACTCGGGAATCTTTGGCTAATAGGAATCAAGGTGAGGCTTTAGCAAGATCAAAAGACACCTTTGCGAAAAGAGACTAAGCCGGTCCTTACTATAGCAAACACTTGTCAAACATGTAACGAATTTAAAACTTTCAAGGCTCACCACTTTTATCATTACTACGATGCTGACGCTTGGTCAAGTCTCTCATATCGTGGAGCAACGACGATTCGAATCGCTTAATATACCCAGCTGGGGCTTCCTAGCCACACGATGTATGCAGGACTACACATCTTACATACATCAACTCACGCTTGTATTTCTCCCTGCAAGAACGGGTCCTAGCCACGAGAGCACGGTACACCATCTCCCTACGCCGTCTGTACGTCGACGGTGCGCTTGTAGTGTGGGTACCCGCTACTTCCCGTCCCGGTGTCCGTCCTTGTCACGGATGATACAAGGGAGCTTACCGCCATTAGCATGCGACTAGTACTATCCAATAACCTTCTTGACCACAGGATCACCACAACGGACGGTCCTTAACCGACACAAGTGGACGACACTACACCAGGGCACTAGCCCATCCTGGTGCAAGTCACTCCACCGGCGTCTCGATTTACTCATCATCATGCTCTTGTAGTGTATCCTTGACCCCGTCGGAACAAGGATAAACGACAAGCAACATCAGGTTTTCGTAACTTCTCTTCAGAGGGTATTATTATCACACTTTTGAAAACAGTTTCTCAAAACCCTACACTAGTAGCAAGGCTAAGCGTGTACTAAACTTTTCGAAAGCAAAGCAGGTATTCAGGATAATATATCAAGGTACGGTAAATGCATCAAAGTATGATATCACACAACTCCTAACACCTAATGCATCATTTCATCAAAATACAATATAAAAGACTTTCGAAATTCAAGGAGGTGTTTAAATGCATCCGGGGCTTGCCTTGGGGCTCGGACGGCGAAGTGAGGTTCCACTACACAAGTACCAAGATCCGATCCCACCTCCTCACGAGGATCACCTTCTTCAAGAACGGGGAGTTAGATCAACTCCTTCCTCAGTCCGACAACTACACGACAGAGATGCATGATTACAATGCAAGAAATAAAGAGCATGCGATAATGATGCAACGACAACTAGTCTATCTTGAGTACAACTTTCCTTCACGGTAACATCGCATTATGGAAGTATAACTAGCGTCGGCGACGGACGGACTAACGACACGCAATCAACATGAAATGCCGAAGGTCATTAGGGTTAATGACCTAGGGTCATCACTCAATCCCAAAATCAAGCAACTCTAATAGTGATTAAGGTTAATTACTAATTTATTAACCATTTTCATAGTTGTTGAAAGCCACTAATTAACTTGCTAATTGAAGATTAATTAAACCCTAAGCAATCAAGAGTTAATTAATTAAACATTAATTAATTAAGGTATTAATTAAGCATAATACAAAAATTAGTCAAAACTTAATTAACTTCATAATTAAGATCATCATCATCTAATTAGCAGCTAAAACAAATTTCATAATTTTTGGACTTATATTTTAATTATTAAAATTCATGGAAGTTGCATTTATTAATTAAAAGAGCAAAATATAGCACAATTAAATTTGATTGGAAAACCAAAGTTAGCATTTTTTCTGGTGTAGAGCATAACACAGGGGAGCACATACATATTTTTCTTGCATTTTTATCTGCCCAAATAAAATTATAGCAAAAAGGTGAAAAATCAACATTTAAAAACATAAAAACAAAAACAAAAACAACTTCTCTTTCTTCGCGGGCTCATGCGGCCCAAACGGCTCTGCTTCGGCCCGCTCTTCGCCTGCGCCCGTGCGCGCTCTCCTCCGCTCTCTCTCCGGCCCGGCAGGCGACCCGCCTGTCGGTCCCCTTCTCCCTCCCCTCCTTTCTTCTTTCTCCGACCAGGCACAGGGACGGCGGCGGCGGCCGACGGCGTTCTTGTCAACGACGAGCCCTCCGATGAAACCAACTGCACCAACGAACTTCTCTCATCACACCGCGTCTAACGAGCTACTTTACGGTCACCCCCAACCACGAGCTCGCGCCCACGGCGATCATGGCGGCTCGGCGCGGCGGCCCCGTCGATAAGGCTCACCGGGAGCTTCCCGGCTGAATCAAGCACACCAACATCCTCAGCGACTCTAGGCGAACTCAACTCGACACGAAAACGACTCGGCGCAGGGCGGGGAGTGCATGGCGGCGAGCGCGACGCTAGAGACACGGGCGGGCGCCACCGGCATGCCAATCGTTTCGGCTAAACGACGGGCGATACAAACGCAACCAACATCCTAGATCGACTCGGGGGCTCACCACGACTTCAAAACAAGGACTCAAAGCAAGCTTGAAGATGGGCGGGAATGGTTGACCACGGCGGCAAAGTGGCTACGGCGCAAGACCGGATCTGAGGCGGGGAAGATGGTGTTGCAACGGCGAATCCGGCAACCACCAGAGGCCGGGATGGGTTCGGTGGATGCGCGAGGAAGTTGCGGGGCTATGTGCAAGGCGAATTGGATGATGATGGTGTAGGGTGCACGAATTTGGCAAGAGAGTGGCGACGGCCGACGGTGAGGAAAAAGAAGAAAAGATGACGACGGCGGCGACCTGCGGCTTTTATAGGGACAAAGGATGGTCGACGAGTTAGCCGGCGCCTTCGCGACGGCCGTGAGCTGGTTGGTGGCGCGTGAAACGCGGGAAGAGTCAAGAACGGCCACGGCGGCCGGCGGTGAGTTAGCCGGCATGGGCGGCCGGCGAGGTGGCATTCCCCCCGTTGAATACCGTAGAAAGCGGGGACACCTTGCTTTTTCATTTGCAAAATTACTCTCGAAATTGAACTGTACACAAAATCTCCCAAAAATATCAATTGTGCAAATTTTCATGCTCTACAACTTTTATTAAGGAAGTTTGGTCAGATTCAAACTGATTTTTTGAATTTGAATTTCAAATTTGAAAAAAAAACAAAACCATAACCTTTGGGATTTCAAAATTACTTTTAAATTTTGAATAAAAGATGAAAATCTCCCAAAATAAAAGTTGTTCCATTTCTCAAGATGTACAACTTTCATTTAAAGAGTTTTTCATGAAACTAAATGGTTTTTGAATTGGAGTTTAAAAATCAAAAGGGGACATTTCCTAATTTAGAGAACTTTTGAAATTACTTCAAATTTTATTTAAAAACTTGAAAAACTTTATATACCAAAGTTGTAGAGCTCAAAGAGATGTACAAACTGTATTTTTGGAGTTTTCCCAAATTTTGAATATTTTGAGATGAAATTGATAAGAAGTGCAAAAGGCTTTTGAATTTCAGCTTTTGAAAGGGATTTTCAAATTGAATCTTTGGGCAATTAATTCATGATGTTGTGACACTTTTCAAACCCAACTAATGACATATTTTCAAAGTACAAAAATTCGTACTTTGAAATAGTGCCAAAGTTTGGTAACTTTTATTAACAAAATTAATTATGGTTAGCTCCTCAAAATTGAAAGTGAAATTCAAATTTCAACACTTAGCCACTTGAGCTAGGGTTTGGGATTTGAATTCCAAATTCAAAATTGATTCTTTCTTGCACCTCATTTGATTTGTAAAACTTGTTTGATGTGTGAGTCGGGGTTAGCCAAACACTTGCAAACATCAAGGTTGATTTTAATTGGTTGCTTTTATAAACAAAAGTTAAATATGTGAGTGGAATTTAAATGATAAACACATACACATGTGATATATAAAAGAGCTCACACAACCCTAGAATTAAATAAACTCATTTTAATTGTATTCATTAGGGTTCTCTAATGATGAACGCTTATGCGATGATGATGATGACATGGCAGGTTTAGGTTAACGTAACACCGGAGGTGTTACATTATATTCGCTTTAAAAAAGGAATCTCATCCCGAGATTCAAAGCTTAGGGCTAAGTAATAGAAAAGAAAATGTATCAAGTAGACACATCTTACATGGTTTCAAAAGGGAGGTAGAAGGGTTCATATTACAAGTCTCATCTTTTCGGAAAGTCACAATTTTTAGAAACGAACCGTGACTTAGGAGAAGGAAGGAAGAAACTCCGGAAAGTGCTCATTCAGGAATTCCTCAGACTCCCAGGTTGCTTCATCCTCAGAGTGCTGATCCCACTGGATTTTATAAAACCTTCTTATGTGTCTACGTGTGACCCGTTCTTTTCGATCAAGAATTCTGACTGGATACTCGGCACACGTCAGATCAGGCTCAATGTGGATACCTTCAATGTTAACGACTTTGTCTGGTACCCACAAACACTTCTTCAGTTGAGACACATGGAATACATTATGAACAAGGGACAACTGCTCAGGTAGATCCAAACGATACGCTACCTTCCCACATCATTCAATAATTTGAAAGGGACCAAGGTATCGAAGTGCTAGTTTACCTTTAACCCCAAAACGATCAATACCCTTGCTTGGTGACACTGTCACCTTCAAATATACATAGTCTCCAACTTCAAACATTAATGGCCTTCGGTGTTTATTAGCATAACTTTTCTGTCTGGATTGAGCTTTTCTTAAATTATCTTGAATTTGTTTCACCTTGCTTTCAGTCTCTTTGACTAAGTCTACCCCGAAGAACCATCTCTCTCCAGGTTCAGACCAATTGAGTGGAGTACGGCATCGACGACCATATAAAGCTTCAAATGGTGCTATTTTGATACTTTCTTGGTAACTATTATTATAAGCAAACTCTGCTAATGGCAAACATTCATCCCAAGTTGAAGAGTAGGTTAACACACAAGACCTTAACATATCTTCTAGAATTTGATTCACTCTTTTCGGTCTGTCCTCCGGTTTGTGGATGGTAGCGGTGCTATGTAATGATTGGTACCCATAGTCTCATGAAATTTCTGCGAGGCGAGCCGTGAACCGAGTACCTCGATCGTAACTATACTTTTTGGAATTCCATGCAAACACATAATTCGGTCAATATAAATCAGGGCATACTTGGGAGCTCTATAATCTCCCCTCACGGGAATGAAATGGGCTGACTTGGTTAAATGATCAACGATAACCTAGATAGAATTATAGCCCCTTGCTGTTGTAGGCAAACCCATAATAAAATCCATACTGATGTCTTCCCACTTTCAAGCTAGAATGGGTAATGGTTGAAGCTCTCCAGCTGCTTTCAAATGCACAGCCTTGACTTTTTGACAGGTATCACACCTTGCAACATATCGAGCTATCTCGATTTTTATTTTGGTCCACCAGAATCTCTGTCTCAGGTCATGATACATCTTATTGCTACCTGGATGAATTGAGAATCTGGTTAAGTGAGCTTCATCAAGAATCAACTGTCGGAGCTCAAAAACTTTTGGAACGACCAGACGATTCTTGAACCATAAGACATTATTATCATCAAGACGGAAGCAAGATGCTTGCCCCGATCGGACCTTTTCTCTAATATGCTTGAGACCCTTGCTTTCTCGCTGGGCTACAATAATTTGCTCTTGAATAGAAAAGTGTACTGTGATATCATTCAGGCTACCCTGAAGAATCATATCAATATTCAACCTTTCTAACTCTTGACACAAACTCAGATTCACTGGTGTGATAGCAAGACAATTGTACTGATTCTTTCGACTAAGAGCATCAGCAACCACATTGGCTTTGCCAGGATGATAATGTACTTCAAGATCATAGTCTTTGATTAAGTCAAGCCATCTTCTCTGCCTCATATTTAGCTCAGACTGTGTAAAGATATATTTCAAACTTTTGTGATCACTATAGATATGACATGGATTGCCCAACAGATAGTGCCTTCATATCTTCAGAGCATGCACAACTGCGGCTAACTCAAGATCATGAGTTGGGTAATGCTCTTCATGTCGCTTCAACTGCCTTGAAGCATAAGCAATGACTTTGCCTTCTTGCATCAACACACATCCGATGCCGATGCCAGATGCATCACAATACACATCGAATGGCTTTTCAATATTCGACTGAGCTAAGACTGGGGCAGTAGTCAAAAGATCTTTCAATTTATGGAAAGCTTGCTCACATTCAGATGACCATCGGAATTTGGTTTGGTTCTTTAGAAGTTCGGTGATTGGCTTGGCTATTTTGAAGAAGTCAGGAATGAAACGACGGTAATATCCTGCCATTCCAAGAAAGCTACGAACTTGATGAACGCTGATGGGTGGCTTCCAGTTAAGGATGTCTTGGACTTTGCCAGGGTTAACTGCAACACCCTCAGCAGACAAGACATGGCCAAGGAATTTGACTTCGCTAAGCCAAAACTCACACTTACTAAATTTAGCATAAAGCTGATGTTCTCGGAGACGAGTCAAAACAGTACGGAGATGCTCCGCATGTTCTTCTTTGGTTTTGGAATATATAAGGATGTCATCGATGAAAACCACGACGAAGCGATCGAGCTCGGGCATAAACACCGAGTTCATCAGATACATGAAATGAAATTTGGAGCATTAGTAAGCCCAAATGACATAACCAGGTATTCATATAGGCCGTATCTGGTGGTGAAGGCGGTTTTAGGAATATCTTCAGGCCTGATTCGGATTTGATGATAACCAGACCTAAGATTAATCTTGGAGAACACCTTGGCTCCCGCAAGTTGGTCAAAGAGAAGATCTATGCGAGGGAGAGGATATTTATTTTTGATGGTCACCTTATTTAGTGGACGATAGTCCACACACATTCTCAGAGTCTGGTCTTTCTTTTTCACAAAGATAGCAGGACAACCCCACGGTGATGAACTAGGTCTAATAAAACCTTTGTCCAGCAATTCTTTCAACTGAGTTTTCAATTCTGCTAACTCTTTTGGGGGCATCCTATAAGCTCTTCGGGATACGGGTGCAGTACCCGGCTTTAACTCAATCACAAACTCAACGTCTCTCTCTGGTGGTAACCCAGGCAAATCCTCAGGAAACACATCTGGGAACTCATAGACCATAGGTATATCTTTGATTTCTTGCACTGAAGTTGCATTAATTGTCTCAACTGCTCTCTTGGGGTTTGGGAATTGGATAAGAAGAGGAGACTGATTATCAGGCAAGAACAACTTAATGGTTCTATTCAGTGCATCTATCACAGCGCCATAATGGCGTAACCAATTCATTCCAAGGATCACGTCTATATTCTGATCCTTCAGTACTATCAGATCCGTGGGATAGAGATACCCACCAAGAGATATAGGGACCTGATATACCATTTCTCGGGTGTGTATACGCCAACCCGGCGATTGCACAAAAAACTCATCTTTAATTTCTTTTATGGGGATTTCATGCTTTGTAACAAAAGTACAGTTGATGAATGTATGTGATGCACCAGAATCAAATAATGTAATTGCAGGGTGACTGGCAACAGGGAACATACCCATTAGAACAGGCTCTCCTTCAAGTACGCCTCCGGTCTGGACTTGATACACCCGGCCAGTTTTTCTTCCAGCATTCACCCTCGGGGCATGCTGCGAACCACCCCTGCCCTGACTCTGGTGCTGCTGACTGCCAGATCCTTGTTGAAAATTGGAAACATTTCTTTTGGGATACGGACAGCTTCGAGCAATGTGTCCGGACCGGTTACAATTAAAACACGGACCGAGACCAGCGGGAGGATTCTGGGAAGTGGGTGGGGTTGTGTTTCGAACACCCTGGGTGCTCGGCTGTTGGGGATAAGTTACGACAGTCGGGCGAGTGTACACCTGTTACCTTTGGGCTTCTTTGCTCTTTGTGGTGGGTAGGGATAGGATTGATGGCTTTCTTTGGGCTGCGGATAACGGGCGGTGGCGATTGTCTTTGAGTGGGATGAAAGATAACCTTCCGACGCTTTTGGATTCCACCGGGGACGGTCTAGGAAAAGCACGTCTTTCTTCGTTCTTCTGCTTTAGCAGGGATCTTGGGTTTCAATATCACTCTTTAAAACCCTAAGAAAGCATTTCTTTTTCTTCTTGTCAGTATCCACATGCTCCGGTGTATATTATGATAGATGACTAAACATGTTCACATATTGCACCTTGTTCGACTACCCCCGCTTCAATGCCGAAATTCTTCCGGCTTTGCTTGCATCACCCCGTCGGGAATGAAATCTTGACGGAATGCATCTTGGAACATGGCCCAAGTGACTTCTTTGTCCGACCGGGCGACGTGCTAGAAAGTTTGCCCACCATGCTGATGTAGGGCCTCTCAACTGTTGGGCGGCAAACTTGGATTTCAACAGGTCTGGACAATCCTCTAACAGGTCAAACTTTTGATCTATCACACGAAGCCAATCATTGGCCTCTAAGGGATCCTCAGCCCTAGTGAAAACTGGCGGACGGGTTTCTGTAAAGTCCGCATACGTGATCTCGTCGTGATTACGATGGCCACGATTCTCATAGGGTGCATCACGATTTTTGTCGACTTATTTCACATGTGACGGGCATTCTCGGTGGTGGCATTTACTAAAGGTCGCCTTTGCTTCGACAAAAGACTATGGTGCGGGTGGTGCCTGCGGGGCCTCATGTGGCAGAACCTTCTAAATTATATGGCCCACAAGCACCTGACATTGTCCCTAAGACCTCTCGTCGGCCATACTTGTGTACCACATAAGCTGGAAAAGTTACGCCGGGTGAAACCCCGATGACACCGCGATCCTCCGGGATCCACTTCTTACAAAGAACTTGCGAGTATTACAACCATTTATACAAACATAACAGAGTAGCGGAAGATTTACAAAAGAAGATTACAACACTTGATCAAAGTTTGATTAAACAAAACTTAACTGGGTTTGCGGAAGCGAGAAAAGAACTTTGTAGACGGAAGATATTCGATCATGCCAAGCCCCTTTGGTATGACCAAAGTCGACAACACTAGTCAACACACCGCAATGGGGTCAAACAACCCACGAGTACAAAAAAGTACTCCGCAAGACTTACCCGACAGAAAAGAGTGGAAAAGACTCAGGAATGCTGGTTGATAGGAATCAAGGTAAGGCTTTAGCAAGAATTAAAGACACCTTTGCAGAAAAGCGACTAATGTTGATCCTTACTATTCATTCTTATCCGATATTTTCATTAAGCATTAAGCTATCCATCTAGGTTATCCTAGTCAGAGCAAACACTTGTCAAGCAAGATCTCGATTTCCAAAACTTTCCATCCTCGGCAACTTTCCTCATTACTACGATGCGGGACTCGGATCAAGTCTCCCATATCGTGGAGCAACGGCGATTCGAATCGCTTTTTATATACCATTTGGGGCTTCTAGCCATACGATGTATGCAGGACCGAACATCTCACATACATCAACTCACGCTTGCATTTCTCCGGACAGAATGGGTCCTAGCCACGAGCCACGATTACACCATCTCCCTCGCCGTCGGTCTGGCCGTCGGACGGTGCGCTCGTAGTGTGGGTACACGCTACTTCCGTCCGGTGTCCGTTCTCGTATGGATCGTACAAAGGGAGCTTACCGCCATTAGCATGCGACTAGTACTATCCAATAACCTCATGATCCCAGCGCCAAACAACGGACGGTCCTTAACCGACACAAGTGGGACGACACTACACCAAGGCACTAGCCCTTCCTGATGCAAGTCACTCCACCGGCGTCTCAATTTACTCATCATCATGTTCTTATTGAGTATCCTTGACCCGATCAAAGTAAAGGATAAACAATAAGCAACATCAGGTTTTTGTAATTGCCCTCAACGGGGATATTGTGATCAACTTTTGAAAACCTTTTATTTGCAACGCCTATGCTATTAGCAAGATTAAGCATATACTAAATATTTTTAAATCAAAACAGGTTTCGAGAGATAGTATATCAAGGTACGGTAAATGCATCAAGATAGGATATCACTCAACTCCTACACCTAATGCATCATATCATCAACATAAAATTATAAAAGACTTTCGAAATTCAAGGAAGGGTTTAAATGCATCCGGGGCTTGCTGCGTTGCGAAGAAGGTTAGTTGTTATCTTTGACCTCAACATCTTCGTGGATCCACCTTGTCGGGGTTGGATGATCGGACTTTCTCCGAAGCTTGATCATCATGATCCTTCGCTCTCACGTGGACTATACGTACATGAAATGATGCATGTTTAAGTATGATGAAATGCATGCCTTGATGCATGATGCAAGGCAACATGAATGAAACAACTTAATTCATTATTATCTTGAGTACAACTTTCCTTCATGGTATAGTTATGCTAAGAGATCATCATTAACATCGACGATGATTAACGAACAACACGCAATCAACATAAAATGCCGAAGGTCATTAGGGTTAATGACCTAGGGTCATCACTAAATTCCAAAAGTCAATCAATCCTAGAGTGATTAAGGGTGATTACTAATTTATTAACCATTTTTACAGTTGTTGAAAGCCGCTAATTAAACTTGCTAATTAATTAGCTATTACTACACATGTGATGATAACTATCACTATGCAACACACATGTGATGTTGATTACTTCTACTACTACACAATCAAGCCATGAACCATTGGGGTGATAATGATTCTTGGTCTACAAGCAATACCAAAATGGAAATCAATCTAAGCAAAGCATATCACTAATTACTTTAGGCATTTATTATTTATTTAAACATGTGAGCAACTCTACATATAACTAAATATGATCATGCCTTGGACCAGAGAGGGTTGCTGATCCAGGGTCTTCAAACAATACCACAAATCACCCAATATTTTAATTAAAAACTAATTAGCTAAAGGTTATTTTATTTATCATTTTATAGCCATGAATCAAGGTAGAAATTAATTATAAAAACAAACTTGCTCAAAACAGTGCACAAATTTTAGTGAAGGTCACCCATAACATGAAAAGCTTGCTCCTAATTTTTCATGATTTTTGGATTAATATATTGCTCTACAAAAATCAAACACTAAGCATTTCTTAATTAAAACATGCAATTATTAAACATGACAAAATTACTTAACATGCTGCACACATATTTTTCTATGAAACTACAGCTCATGAGGATCACATATATATTTTTCTTATATTTTTAATTGCCCAGAATATTTAGTTATGAAATTATGAAAAACAACATTTAAAAACCATAAAAAAAAAAAGGAAAAACACCTTCCTCTCCTTCGCGGGCCACGGTCCGGCCCAATTGCCCGGTTGCGGCCCAACCAGCGGCGCTGCTGCGCTCTTCTCTCTCTCTCTCTCTCTCGTCGCCGGCCCGGTCCCGCTCGTCGGTCTCCTCCCCTCTCTTTCTTCATTTGAACCAAGAGGCGTCGGTGGTGCCGGCCGGCGTTCCGCCGTCGGCGAGGTGAGAAGCGATGGCGACGGCACCAAAAGGACCACGACAACGAGGCGAACCGGGTTGGGAAAATGGTTGGATGGATTGGCGACTGGAGTGAGGGCAAAGGCGCCATGGCGGCTCGGCAAGATCTCACGACTACAAGCGGAGGCGGCGTTCGGCGGAACCGCGGCCGTAGAAATGAATTGGACGGACCGGTGAGAACCGGGAGGCTAGGCGGAGTTACTGGTGATGTTTATTGGTTCGGTGGTGTGCGGAGGGAGCTGGTCGGGGCGAGGCGGAGCTCGGCGGCGGAAAGCGGCGAGGCGTGACGGCGGCGAGGTGCCGTTCTCCAAAGACAACCGACGCGGTTGAGAGCTGAACGGTGGAACGAAGCTGACCAAGAGCTCATGGCGGTTCTAGGGCAAAGCTTGGTTTGGCATGTGACTCGCTAGATGGAGCTTGGCACGGTGAGGGCCGCGGCGGCGCCTCGCACGTGGGGAGGAAGAAGACAAATGGCGATGCGTCCGATCTAGGCGGCTATAGCTTGCAATCGATGGCTCGAAGAGAGATGAGGGAGTGGCGGGGTGTTGGAAATGATGGCAGGATTGATGGAGCAGCCAGTCACGCCAATTTTGACGGCGCAGTGGGGTTCGCCGGCGATGGGAGAGCAAGGGAAAAGAGAAGACGACGGCGGCTCAAAGCTATTTGAAGGCGACGAAGAAGAAGGAAAGGGTGGCCGTGAGCTTCGCGAAGACGCAGCAGTGGGCTGGCCACGCCAAGAAACGCCGGGAAGGGCACGGGAGCAACCGCCACGGCGCCGGGCGACGGTATGGGCGGAGAGGAAGAGAAAACGAAATCCACCCCGGTTCTTTGTAGCTCGCCACCTCACCCCTTTTATGAAAATTTTGCAATTACTCCCAAAAATTGTACTGTACACAAAAATCTTCCAAAATACAGATTGTTCAACTTTTCATTCTCTACAACTTTCATGTAGAAAGTTTGGTCAGATTCAAACAGATTTTAAAATTTGAATTCAAATTTGAAAAGAAGCAAAACCTTAACTTTTGGGATTTCAAAATTACTTTCAAATTTTGAATAAAAGATGAAAATCTTCAAAAATAAAAGTTGTTCCATTTTTCAATATCTACAACTTTCATTTAGGAATTTTTCATGAAAACAAATAATTTTTGAATTAGAGTTTAAAACTCAAAAGGGGGCAATTTCCAATTCAAACAACTTTTGAAATTACTTCAATTTTTATTCAAAAACTTGAAAAACTTTATATACCAAAGTTGTAGAGCTCAAATAAATGCACAAATTGTATTTTGGAATTTTTCCTAAATTTTGAATATTTTGAGGTGAAATTAAGAAAGGGGTAGAAAGCTTTTGAAATTTTGTTTTGAAAAGGAATTTCAAATTCAAACTTTGGGCAATTAATTAATGATATTATGGAACTTTTCAAACCCAATCAATGACACACTTTCAAAGTACAAAGTTCATACTTTGAAATAGTGCCATTGGTTAGCAACTTTATTTAGAAAATTAATTATGGTTAGCTCCTCAAAATTGAAAGTGATATTCAAACCCCAACACTTAGCCATTTCTAGCTAGGGTTAGAATTTGAATTCCCATTTCAATTTTGATTCTTTCTTTTGCATCATTAACTTGTAAAACATAGTTAGGGGGTGTGAATCAAGGTTAGCCAAGCACTTGTAAATATCAAGGTTGGTTTTAGTTGATTGCTTTTATAAACAAGAATCAAACATGTGAATGGAATTTAAATGGCATACACATACACATATGATATGAAAGAGCTCAAACAGCCCCAGAACCGAATAAACTCATTTTAGTTATTCACATTAGGGTCCTCTAAATGTGAATGCTTATGCAATGCACATGTTTAGTACACTGGGGGTGTTACACCTCACCTCCCCTCTTGTGAAGAACCAAAGACGAGAATGGCTAGACATCTGTTATAAATAAGATCATATTTATTCACAAGCAGATTTATTAAACTTTAAAATATTAGTACAAACCAGTCACACATGGGTTCACTTATTCATATTACAGGTCCGCTCGTAGGCCAGACATACCCAGGTTGACTATTTAGCACATAAGGATAACTATATTACACATCCCTCTCAGGGAACTCAGGCATCTGACTCATTGCCCGTGACTGACTCGTAGTCCTCGTCTGCCTCGGGCTCCTCAGTCGGTGATGGGTACACCTCCGGTGACTCCACGGAACCCAAGTCATCCGCGGCTACCTGCTGCTGGTACAGAGGGTCATGGAGGTTATACTGATGATGGACTTTCTCGTGTAGGGCTGCATTGTAGGCTTGGAGGTCATCCACCTGAGCCTGCAACTCTTCTATGTAATCGTACCCATCATTCCTTTGATGCCCCACACCCTCCAGCTCCTGCTGAAGATGGGCAATGGTATCTTGGAGCTTGTGGATGGTCCGAAGGTCGGACTGCTCCTGCCTCATCTGGTCTTCTAATTCGGACTTCAACTCGTCCTTCTCGGCAAGTGCTATCCCGCGCTCCTTGGTGACGGTAGCTAACTCAGCAGACAACTCGGCTATCTTCTGCTTTTTGGTTATCTTCTTCTCAGGTTTTGGCTCGCTCGGGCCTGCCTCAGCATCATTGCGGGGTGGTGCCAACTGGTGACGTGGCACTCCCTTTGAACCGGTCATCTTGCGAGCAGTCTGCTTGGTGCGTACCATCCTGTAGGAAGTAAAGATAGAGTCTATAAGATTGAGAGCCTTAGGATTAGCAAGAATAGGATTGGTTTTACTTAGCCCAACCACTTTGTAAACGGGGATATGATTTTAAACATGTGAATTAAGCATGATGCATGATCGAACCTACGGATCAAGCAAAAACTTTTTAAACTCACATAAGCATACTTTTAGTAATATAGGGCAAAAAGAAAACAACATGATACTCCGATTAAGACTCTTTTAAAATAGCACCTAGAAAGGCTACTAGAAAGAATTAAGACGGAGCAAAAGCAATTTGGACTAATCCACCGTTAACTTTTGGATCCAAAACATTTTGAAGTTTTTGAAAGGTAACACTGCAAGTATCTTTGTAAGTACCGCTCTCGATACCCTTTGTGGCATAACCTTCTAAATTATATGGCCCACAAGCACGACATTGTCCCTAAGACCTCTGTCGGCTATGCTTGTACGCCACATAACCTAGATTGTTCCGTCGGGTGGATCCCCGATAAACCACGATTCCTCCAGGATCGATACTTACAGAGACACCACAGTATTACAACAGTTTTCATACACAAATACGAGTAGCGGAAGACTTACAATAACTTAATTTACAAACCATTTGATAAACTTATACAAACAGTGTTATAATTACAAAACAAATGGAAGTATCATTAAGTAACTTTACAAACCACACAACGGAAATGCCCCGCCCGAGGGCCACACAATCTACTCTTCCTCAGATCCTTCCTCGATCACCATCATGCAACAAGGGCCGTAGCACACTTGTTCACACGGTTCACCTGCAACAGGGGTCTAACAAACCCTGAGTATAAAAAGTACTCCGCAAGACTTACCCGACTAAAAATTGGGGAGAAGACTCAGGAATGCTGGCTAATAGGAATCAAGGTGAGGCTTTAGCAAGATCAAAAGACATCTTTTACAAAAAGAGACTAAGCCAGTCCTTACTATAGCAAACACTTGTCAAACATGTAATGAATTCAAAACTTTCCAGGCTCACCACTTTCATCATTACTACGATGCTGACGCTTGGTCAAGTCTCCCATATCGTGGAGCAACGACGATTCGAATCGCTTAATATACCCAGCTGGGGCTTCCTAGCCACACGATGTATGCAGGACTACACATTTTACATACATCAACTCACGCTTGTATTTCTCCCTGCAAGAACGGGTCCTAGCCACGAGAGCATGGTACACCATCTCCCTACGCCGTCTATACGTCGACGGTGCGCTTGTAGTGTGGGTACTCGCTACTTCCCGTCCCGGTGTCCGTCCTCGTCACGGACGATACAAGGGAGCTTACCACCATTAGCATGCGACTAGTACTATCCAATAACCTTCTTGACCACGGGATCACCACAACGGGACGGTCCTTAACCGACACAAGTGGGCGACACTACACGGGGCACTAGCCCATCCTGGTGCAAGTCACTCCACCGGCGTCTCGATTTACTCATCATCATGCTCTTGTAGTGTATCCTTGACCCCGTCGGAACAAGGATAAAGGACAAGCAACATTAGGTTTTCGTAACTTCCCTTCAGAGGGTATTATTATCACACTTTTGGAAATAGTTGCTCAAAACCCTACACTAGTAGCAAGGCTAAGCGTGTACTAAACTTTTCGAAAGCAAAGCAGGTATTCAGGATAATATATCAAGGTACGGTAAATACATCAAAGTAGGATATCACACAACTCCTAACACCTAATGCATCATTTCATCAAAATACAATATAAAAGACTTTCAAAATTCAAGGAGGTGTTTAAATGCATCCGGGGCTTGCCTTGGGGCTCGACGAAGTGAGGTTCCACTACACAAGTACCAAGATCCGATCCCACCTCCTCACGAGGATCACCTTCTTCAAGAACAGGAGTTGGATCAACTCCTTCCTCAGGTCCGACAGCTACACGACAGAGATGCATGATTACAATGCAGTAAATAAAAGAGCATGCGATAATGATGCAACGACAACTAGTCTATCTTGAGTACAACTTTCCTTCACGGTAACATCGCATTATGGAAGTATAACTAGCGTCGACGACGACGGACTAACGACACGCAATCAACATGAAATGCCGAAGGTCATTAGGGTTAATGACCTAGGGTCATCACTCAATCCCAAAATCAAGCAACTCTAATAGTGATTAAGGTTAATTACTAATTTATTAACCATTTTCACAGTTGTTGAAAGCCACTAATTAACTTGCTAATTGAAGATTAATTAAACCCTAAGCAATCAAGGATTAATTAATTAAACATTAATTAATTAAGGTATTAATTAAGCATAATACAAAAATTAGTCAAAACTTAATCAAACTTCATAATTAAGATCATCATCATCTAATTAGCAGCTAAAACAAATTTCATAATTTTTGGACTTATATTTTAATTATTAAAATTCAAGGAAGTTGCATTTATTAATTAAAAAGAGCAAAATATAGCACAATTAAATTTGATTGGAAAACCAAAGTTAGCATTTTTCTGGTGTAGAGCATAACACAAGGAGCACATACATATTAACCATTTGAAACGCGGGAAGAGCCAAGAACGGCCACGGCGGCCGGCGGTGAGTCGGCCCGGCATGGGCAGCCGGCGAGGTGGCATTCCCCCCCTGTTGAACACTGTAGCAGGGACACCTTGCTTTTTCATTTTCAAAATTACTCTCAGAAATTGAACTGTACACAAAAATCTCCCAAAATATCAATTGTGCAACTTTTCATGCTCTACAACTTTTATTAAGGAAGTTTGGTCAGATTCAAACTAATTTTTGAATTTGAATTCAAATTTGAAAAAAAAACAAAACACTAACCTTTGGGATTTCAAAATTACTTTTAAATTTTGAATAAAAGATGAAAATCTCCCAAAATAAAAGTTGTTCCATTTCTCAAGATGTACAACTTTCATTTAAAGAGTTTTTCATGAAACTAAATAGTTTTTGAATTGGAGTTTAAAAATCAAAAGGGGACATTTCCTAATTTGGAGAACTTTTGAAATTACTTCAAATTTTATTCAAAAACTTGAAAAACTTTATATACCAAAGTTGTAGAGCTCAAAGAGATGTACAAACTGTATTTTTGGAGTTTTCCCAAATTTTGAATATTTTAAGATGAAATTGATAAAAAGGGCAAAAGGCTTTTGAATTTGAGCTTTTGAAAGGGATTTTCAATTGAATCTTTGGGCAATTAATTCATGATGTTGTGACACTTTTCAAACCCAACCAATGACATATTTTCAAAGTATAAAATTTGTACTTTGAAATAGTGCCAAAGTTTGGTAACTTTTGTTAACAAAATTAATTATGGTTAGTTTCTCAAAATTGAAAGTGAAATTCAAATTTCAACACTTAGCCACTTGAGCTAGGGTTTGGGATTTGAATTCTAAATTTAAAATTGATTCTTTCTTGCACCTCATTTGATTTGTAAAACTTGTTTGATGTGTGAGTCAGGGTTAGCCAAACACTTGCAAACATCAAGGTTGATTTTAATTGGTTGCTTTTATAAACAAAAGTTAAACATGTGAGTAGAATTTAAATGATAAACACATACACATGTGATATAAAAGAGCTCACACAACCCTAGAATTAAATAAACTCATTTTAATTGTATTCATTAGGGTTCTCTAATGATGAATGCTTATGCGATGATGATGATGACATGGCGGGTTTAGGTTAACGTAACACCAAAGGTGTTACAGCAAGGCTATAAAATGGCTGTACTTGGAGAAAAGATCCACAACAACCAAAATACAATTGTACCCCATGGATGGTGGTAAACCCTACAGTCTGCCAAGCACATGAAGGAGTAGCAAGTGGCTGTAGGAGGCCAGGGTACTTAACTCGTTCAGGTTTGGCCTATTGACAGGTGGGGCAGCTCTTAACGAATTGGGTGACTTGCTTCCTCAAGCCCGGCCAGGCAAACAAAGCTTGAATACGTTTCAGTGTAGCTGGAACACCTGAATGCCCTCCCAATGGTGAACTGTGTAAAGCTTGAATTAGTTGTATTTGCAATGCAGTATTGTTGCCCACCCAGATGCGATTCTGGAACTTCAGAAGACCGCTGTCCAGTGAAAAATGAGGAACTGCCTCTGGGTTGGTAGCTAGTTTTGCCAACAAAGTGGAGGACTGAGCATCAGATTGATAGCCTTGGATAATGTCAGTGCACCACTAAGGGGTAACCACAGACATAGCACAACAGTCAGTGGAGGGGTGTGCACGTCTCGAGAGAGCATCGGCTGCACTATTCTCAACACCCTTCTTGTAGACAATGCGGTACTGTAGGCCTAATAGTTTGGTGAAAACGCGCTGCTGCCAAACTGTATGAAGCCGCTGGTCGTTGAGATGAATGAGAGCTTTCTAATCGGTGTAAATAACAAACTCAGCAAGCTGCAAATACGAACACCATTGATCAACAGCAATTAAGATAGCTAGGTACTCTTTCTCATATATGGAGAGACCTTGAGTTTTGATGCCCAACGGCTTGCTGACATATGCCAGGGGATGACCCTCCTGTAACAGCACCTCACCGACTCTGGATTGTGAAGCGTCTGTTTCAATTGCAAATGTCTTGGTGAAATCTGGAATACCCAGGACAGGTGCTGCACATAAGGCTTGTTCAAGAGTCTGAAATGCCTGTTGATGAATGTGGGTCCAGACAAACAGAGTATGCTTCTTCAGTAGTGCAGTGAGAGGCTTGGCAATAATAGCAAAGTTGCGAACGAATTTTCGATAAAACCCGGCTAGGCCAAGAAAACCCCGGAGCTCTCGGACATTTGTTGGTGTAGGCCAATTCAGAACTGCTGCCACTTTGTCTGGGTCAGTTGAGACTCCTTTATCACTCAGAATATGCCCTAGGTAGTGAATCTGTTGTTTGGCGAAGTGACACTTTTTCAGTTTCACTACCCACTGATCCTTGGCCAAAAGAGACAGGACTTACCGTAAGTGTTGCAAATGCTCCTCACAAGAATTGCTGTACACTAATATGTCATCAAAGAAAACGATCACGCAACGCCGCAGCAAAGGTGCCAGAGTACAGTTCATGGCACCTTGAAATGTAGCAGGTGCGCCTGTCAGACCAAAGGGAACCACCATGAACTCAAAGTGGCCAGCATGAGTAGAAAACGCCATTTTATATTCCTCTCCAGGCTGCAGTCGTATCTGGTGGTAGCCTGAGTGTAGGTCAAGAATAGAAAACCATGCTGCCTTACCCAATTCATCCACTAACTAATCAAAGACAGGGATGGGGTACACAGATTTGACTGTAAGTGCGTTGAGGTATCGGTAATCGACACAGAAACGCCATGTGCCATCTTTTTTCCATACCAATAACACCGGAGAAGAGAATGGTGAGGAACTGTGTTGAATCAATCCCTGTTCCAGCATAACCCCCACCTGCTTTTCAATTTCATCTTTCAAACTGGGTGGATAACGGTAAGCCCTGACATTGACTGGAGTGGCACCACTAACCAAGGGAATTGCATGGTCACACGCACTTTTGGGAGGAAGTGTCGATGGCAGAGTAAACACTGATGGAAAATCATCCAAAATGGCTTGAATTCCTTGGGGAATGGAAGTCGGTAATGCTAAAAAGCATCATGCATCTCTACCGAAATTTGGAAGAATAATTCAGAATCAGTTGGAGAAGATAAACCTTGCAGGACCAAAGTTTCACCAGCATAAGGGATGGATAACCACTTTGATTTCCAGTGCACTTGCATCGGGCTGTACAATTCCAACCAGTCCATGCCTAGGATGAGGTCATATGAGTGTAGAGGAAGAATCCTCAAGTCATGCTGAAATTTTTGGCCTCCCAAGGAAAACTGACAACTGGTAACATGGCAGTACAACACAATATCTGACCATTGGCCACCTTTACTGCTGTAGTAATTGGATGGCGGGACAGGTGAGGCAACTGTGCAGCAATTGAACTAGCCAGAAAGGATGAAGAACTTCCCGAGTCAACCAGCACAATAATTTGATGACCATGAATGGTACCCTGAAACTGAATAGAGCGACAACTCTGAGAACCCATTCGAGCTTCTTGAGATAATGCCAACAGTTGGTCCTCCGTTTCTTCAGAATCAGCGGCATCAGGAAGATCTTCCAAATTAAATAAATCCCAGAACTCCTGAATAGCTTGGAGCGGCACAGAAGTGGCACATCTGTGACCACGGGACCATTTCTCAGCGCACCTATCGCAAAGGCCCTGTGATCGACGATGGCGCCGCAATTTAGCAATCTTGTCCACCGCCGTCACCGAAGATTGTTCTGGAATCATCGTCCTGTCGACCACAGCAGGTCGAGGAAGAGGAAGAGCAGTCTTGGGAGCATGCCGGTTGCTAGAACCGGACCCAAACTTGTGATACTCAGCTTTCTTCACTGGTTCGGCCACCTCCTCCTGCAACAGAGCCAAAGCATACGCAGTATCGAGGTTTGGAGGGCGCTGCATAGTAACAATCATACGAATGTCCTGGCGTAGGCCATCAACAAAGCGAGTAGTATAGGAACGCATATCAGGATTGGCTGTGTAAGCTTTCAACTGGTCAACCAAAGTAGAGAATTGTTCTACATATTCAGTAACTGTAGAATTTTGGTGGATATGAAACAGTTGCCTGAGCAACATTTCATGCTGATCTCTAGCAAATCGATCCATAAGGAGTTTACAGAATTTAGACCAGGGAAGCAACTGGCTGGGTCTATCGAGTGATTGAATCCAGCGTTTAGCTGCGCCATTAAAATGCATACCCGCTACCTTGACCCACAGATTAGGAGGAACACTATATAACTCAAAATAATCCTCGGCTTGGGAGATCCATAGCTTTGTGGTATCTCCATCATAGGTTGGGAAGTTTAGTTTGGGAAGATGACTGGGAAGTGGTGGTATAGGATCTGACACAGCCATCTGAATAGGAGGTTCATGCACAGGACTATTGTACTGAAGAGATTGGGGGTCAGGGTGCATACCATTGGTCGGGGAATGGATCTGGGAGAAATATCCCCCAAATCCATCCGCCCGTGTAGTCCATTCGACGCCGTGCCCGCTGGGCCGAGCAGCCATGGTGCCGGCAGGTGAGCGCGCGGCGGTCTGCTCAACGTAGGATGTGTGCAACGGAATCAAGCCAGTCGACGTAATGGCATTGTCGAGGACAGATCGCTCCCAAAACTTGGTGAGCTTGCCCAGCTTCAGCTTGAGATCGTTGACTTCGCCTTCTGATTCCTGACGCCAACTCTCCAAGGCACCCATGGACCTTGAAAGGGTGGCAAAGCGGAGTTCCTGGCGCTGCTCCGCCGCCGCGATGAACTCAGATTGGCGCAGCTCGGAGTCGGTGATGCGCCGCTCCAAGTTGCGGTCGGCATCAGCGAAGCGCTGACTGAGGGATTCGTCGACCTCGGCGAAACGCTTCGAGACGGCTTCATCGATCTCGTTGAAACGCTGCTCCAGGTGAAGATCGCTGCCGATGAAGCGCGCGCCCCACTTGCGGTCCGATGCCGCAAATCGCTCGTCGATCTGCTGCTTCTGCTCCGCGAAGAGGCGGTTCATCTCATCGAGTAGGAGCTTCGAGTCGAGATTCATGGCGCCGTGACTCCGAGCGAATCGAGTGTAGTGAGGATGTGGTGGAGGAGGTGGTGGTGGTGGATTGGAACGCTCTAGGACTCAGAACCGATTCGAATCAACTGCGTGCTGGGAATTACGGAAATTGTAGATCGGAACGCGATCTCAATTTCAACAACTCGAGGCGATTGCAATCAATCGACGAATCGGTCAGAAACAGAGGAATTACGGAAAGGAAGGAGGAACTGCTGTCTTTGATACCAGATGTAAGCAAGGGGATCGGAAGTAGAAGAAGAAGATAGGACAAACTACGATGAATCTTAGGAAATAAGAAAGTGTTTACAATATTTTTGTTCTTGATACTCTCCTTCTCGCTTACGAAAGCTCAAATACTACTCGTGCGGATCCTTCTTGCGTCAGGATGGCTCACTTCCACTCTGGGCCGCGGATGCGGGTGTTGGGCCTCCGGTTCCTTGTTCCCCGCCTCGGCCCAGGTTTAGCTTCATTGTCGCCCTGGAGCCCATCAGAGTCATCCTGATCGTGCTCGCCTGGTGATGCCTGATTAGTGTCGCTGACAGGGTGCTTGTGGCAGAACCTTCTAAATCATATGGCCCACAAGCACCGACATTGTCTCTAAGACCTTTGTCGGCTATGCTTGTACACCATATAACCTAGAATGTTCCGTCGGGTGAAACCCCGATAAACCATGATTTCTCCAGGATCGATACTTACAGAGTGTTGACACCTCTTAATGTTATCTCTAATAACAGCGCCAAAAATGCTTGTGTAGTGCACCGCCACTAGAATGCCAAGTTGTCATCCCCAGCATAACACCAAGGGGTGTGGTATTAAATCATGCCACCATTTAGAATATAGAAATAGTATCCGCAAGCGCACAGATCAAATACCATTGTAGTATTTTACCCGGAGTATTACGGGTTGTCATTTATATTTTTCCAAAGGAAGGTCTACATGGCTTTCATGTAAAGGTAGCGTGATAACCTAGGTTGTAATGGATAGGCATAACCATGTCCTCGCTACTCAATGCAGGGGTAAGTCACAAGATAAATGATAAGATAAGTATATAATCATCAGCATAAACAGATAGAAACTCCTAGCTATATCATTAGGGTTGCTAGTAGAACATCAAGAGATATTCCTGGGTTATTCCTAGCTACATGTCAATGTATATTATAGTTAGTGCAATACATCTAGTAATTATGGCTAAGGTTAGCATTATATTTATTCATAGTGGACATACTATGGAGGTTTGAGAACATAGCACGCCCTTCCTTCATACAAAAGCACTACTGTGCCTATAGACAGGGTTTGGATTACATAGGACTCAACAGGAATGTCACACCCGCGATCTACCAAATCGGGCCTATAGGGTGCATTCGCAGATAAACAACGTATAAGCACCACGCTTACATAATGTTTATCACTCACCCAACGATCAATTAGATGAGTGCTATACAAACCTATGGATAAGTATAATGTTAATCTAGCTATACTAAGCATATAACCTTAATAGACAAAGAACAAGATAACTATGAATATAAGTAAATAAGTATTCATCAATTCAATTGTAGCAATCATATAACTATACAATGAAAGAGAACAAAGGCGAGAGGAGGTAAGAACTATACCAAATCCAAGCTCTTGATGGCTCCAGAATCCAAGCCTGCGCTTGCCTTCCTCTAGTTCTAATCTAGCTATCTAGGCCCTAGCTAAGGAGCTCTGATTAGGGTTTTCGGCCGATGATCGGACTCGAATGAGGAATGAATGAATGTGCCCCCCCTCCCATGGGGGGTGCCTCTCCTTTTATAGCCCTGGGCGATGATCGTGAGCCATCGGATCAAACCGACATTGGCGGGCGGCTAGGATCGATCCTCAAAGGCGGTGAAGCGAACCAGGCGAATCGGGGCTGAACCGGGGCCCGCCCCCAGACCGGCCGGTCCAGGGCCAGACCGGCCGGTCTGGCCTGGTGGCCTCCGGGCCCCCGGCTCGGCGTGGTGCCTTCCCGTCTCTTCTGGAACCTTCCTGTGTTGCCGTGGGGTTCGTTTTCCGTTTTCTTATTCCGATAAGCTCTTGTGATTGTGCCTTTTCCAGTTTACGCCTGCAAAAACAGTGAAACACCAAAACTCGTGGAATTCGGTCAGTGTAGACGCTATGTCTACTTTGGTGATCACAATTGCATTCTTTTCATGGCTAGTTGACGGTTGATTTCATACAATAATGGCCGTCAACAACTCCTCCAAGCTTAACCTTTGCTAGTCCCTTAGCAAAGAAAACTTAGCAAAGTTATTGAATATATGTATATGTTTAAGCATTGTAGCCATCTCAGAGCAACTCCCTAGAAGTATATACTGCAATGATCGGGGAAATTCTCCTCCAAGTTATGCAATAAGCGAGTGACTTTCAAACTTACCCATATTACCTTTGACTGTGGGGCTTATTAGCTCTTTCTTAGGTCTTGAGCACTTGACAGACAGAAAGATCCCATCTAAGACTATGTCTCAAGCTCTTCGATTAACTATCATTTTGGAGTTTTTTTAGAGATTTTCAAATAAAACTCAGAGCTTCCCATGTATGACACTCTCAAGTCTCTCAATATATGTGGTATTTATGGATCCTCACCAAGGCAGTGATGATGGTTGCCTTTCTTTTCATCCTATAAATAAAGCTTATGTGGAGCTCATAGGTAAGGAGAAACTGAAAGAGCAAACTTGCAATGCATATGTTGTTAAGCCAAACAATGGATCCAAGGAGAAACGAGTCATGCAGTCGAATCAAGATGTATGGGTGGATGGATATGGTGGATATATGGTGGAATCTAATTCTACTCAGCTCCTTAAATGCTTCTCTCTTTTTGAACACTGGGAACTGACCAGAGGTTATGAGCTATCTTTTCTCTTTCTCAGGGAGTTGGGCATCTACGTACCCATTATTGCACTAGGACACTTGTCCATCTTTCTTTTCTTCTCCCCTTTTCTCTCTTTTTTTCTCTTTTTTTCTTCAAATATATTTTTGCATAGCTCATAGCACTCCTTTTTGGTATTGATGGATTTTGGAGAGAATCAACAGGAACATGGAGCATTTATTGGGTGGCTAACCTAATAGAATATTTTTTGGTGTTCTCTCCCAGTGTAGGAGAAAAACATTTTGGAATGGATGTAGGTGGAATGGCATGTTGTTGCGCCTACTCCAATGTAGAGTAGTGCATATGAAGGTGGATCTTGATTTAAGAGCATGACAAATCTCTCACCAGGGTCACAAAGGTTGACAAAACTCAATGCAGGACAAGCAGCATATATATGGAAGTTTAACTAGCCTATCCCATCATGTTTGGCTCTGGTGGGAATGTAAGCTTTGTCATATAGGAACTCATCATATTTTTGCATTTTTTAAAAGATAAATCTCTAGAACTCTAGTGTTACTTAGAACAAGATAGATAGCAACTCAGACTTCTCAATCTTATCAATCAGGTACCTAGACTTAGTTCAAGCGTATGCAACCCACAAGTTTCAGGCTCAGAGCAAATTCTCGTGTCAAAATAGTTGGAGCTAAACTTGAAAAAACTTTTGTCTAAACTCTAGGCATTTCAGAGGTGTTGTAACAGAGCAGCTTATCATCATTCAATTCATTCAAGATCTTCTTTTTTATTGACTCTAGACAGACAAATATTTTTATTTGGTTTTTTATTTTTCAAAGACTCAAACTATAAAACTTAAAAGACTCTAAGAACTCTAAAAAAACATGGACCTTCATGTGTCCACATATTTTTGGTATTTTTAGGTTTTCTTAGATACTATGGTGAACCTTCATGTGCTCACATATTTTTGGTATTATTTTTTTTATGACTGACTCAATAATCGTGTAGGTACACTTACCTGGGTACCTAGGGGATGCCTTCCCTCAAGCTAGTTATTTTCGTGGTTGAGCATTGAAGCTGAGCAGTCCTCTCGATGGAGCTCATGCTTGCAAGAGCTGGGGTAGCTGGGAACCTTCATCTCATCCAACAAGAAGTTGCTTCCTTCACACAGTGGTTAGCTGTGTATAGAAAGGTGTACTTCGAGTGATGATGATGATGTTTCCTAGGTGGACTAGCTCTTAGAGTCATCCTGCAGCAAACATCTCACAAAACACCAAAACTCGTGGAACGGATTAGGATAAACAATTAGTGGTTAGCCATTCGTGGGTTGTTGTTGTGAGAGGTTTTCAAAGGTTGTTACAGTGCATGTAGTGCAGCAAGATGCTCAATAATTATTTTTGAATTTTTCTTCTTTTTTTCTCAAACAGAAAGAAAATATGCATGCTAATTTTTATTTTATTTTTAGGCCTCCACGGTGATCACTCCTTTAGCTTGCTTATTTGTAGGTATGTCACATGGGGCTTTGAGGTTTTCCAAATATTTTTGTGATTTTCTATAAAGATGATAGAGACTAACTATGAATTAAATGTGCAAGAAAGTGAATAGATAACTACCATTGTTACCTTATGGCAAGGGTTCAGAGTTTAGAGTCCTCCGGACAAGACTTCTCGTCGTCGTCACTCCTGGGGTGCTTCATCGGATCCCGGGGATGGGGATCCTGACGTTGGACCTCCTGGTGATAATGACTCAGTTGAGGAGGTTACCTTTTCTTTCCATACCGTCGTAGGTTGTTGCTTTGTAGATTCTTCTTTGATTTTCTCCTCCTCAACATTGCTCTTTTGAGAGCGATTCCTCCGGCGCTGACGTCTCCTCTTGGACAGGGTAAAAGCTGCTAATCCAGAAGAGTTATAATCTTTAAAATAACAGCGTACCTTCTCTCCTGGGAATTGGAAGTGAACTTGGCCTGATCCATTGTAGATGATAGCGTTGGTAGTGCTGAGGAACGGCCTTCCAAGTATGATGGGCGTCTCGTCTTCTTCTCCCATGTCCAGTATTATGAAGTCGGTCGGGGCGTAGTAAGTGTAGATTTTGACCATGATGTCTCTTGCTACTCCCTCCGGGAATCTCGTGGTGTTGTCCGCCAGCTGCAGCTACATATAGGTAGGGTACAGAGGTGTATCGAATAGTAAGTCATATATCTTTTTGGACATGATGTTGACAGCTGATCCGGTGTCACAGAAAGCATTGTAAAATGAGCATTGTCCAATGGTGCAATCAATGGCCGGCATGCCTGGATCCTCTCTTGGCTAGGAATGGTGAAGCTAAGAGGTGGTCATGCTTGTACTCGACAGTCTTGACTACTTGGACTTGCTTTCTCACTTACCTCCTATTCTTATTCTTTCTCTTCCCATTTGGATTCTTTCTCTTGGCTTCTTCAGTTGTTGGCTTGACTGGGAAGTAAGCTCCTCTTGGGACTATAGGAGCTTCAAGGGTCTTGTTCTTGAAACTGAACTTCTCTTTATTGCCCTTGATGGTGAAACAAATCTTTGCATTGTCCGTGTAGATGACAGCCTTTGCAGTACTCAGGAATGGTCGGCCAAGAATGATTGGACTCTTAGGATCTCTGCCGGTATCCAGGACTACAAAGTCTACAGGGACATATGATCTCCCGATTCGTATGCACACGTCATCTAAGATTCCTTCAGGGTGCTTAACCGTCTGGTCTGCAAGCTGCAAACACATATTCGTGTACAACAAAGATGCCCATGGAAAGACTTGATCAAAGATTACCTTAGGCATGATGTTGACACTGGCGCCTAGATCGCAGACAACTTCAGGGAAGTCATGCTGCCCAATAGAGATGGGGATCACAGGTCTCCCTGGATCTCCTCTCTTGGGTGGCATGGACTCATCCTTCCATCCTGATGATGCTTCAATATAGTAACCTGCATACACATCAACCAGATTCGTGGTCTCAGGCTCTAGAGGTTGCCCTGGAATCTACCTTCGTTGATCGGTGGAACAGCGGCCGCCAGCTGAGCTAATTGTTGTTCTACCATTTTATTAAAGCTAAGCTGGTTCTTAATAGTAGAGGTAAAGCTATCCATTTTAATATTTATGTTCTCTAGCATTTTATCATTGGATGCTACCTTCCTAGATAAAGTCTCCACAATTTTATTTTGATTGGAGATCACTTCTCTCAAAGGTAATTGAGCATAGTTATTGTAATTGGTGCCTTGAAAGTTACCTGGGAAATTACCTTGGTAGTTGGGCCTTTGCTGATTCCATCCTTGATTTTGAGGACGATAATTGTTATTGTTGTTGTTGATGAAGTTCACATCCTCATGGGTCTCATGGCCGCTGTTGCCTGAGTGTCCCATATTGCCACATACTTCATAAGTCATGCATGAATCATTGATGCGCATGACATCTTGTCTCTGGCTCATCTTGTCTTCCAGCTTCTTTATGAGCAGGTCTATCTTGGCAGACAGCATGTCTACCTCCTTAAGCTGGTGCATTCCTCCACTCCTCTTGCGGGTGGTTTGGCGCTCATCATTCCAATCTTGATTGGAAGCCATCTTTTCCATAAGAGCAGTAGCTTGTGATATGGTCAGTGATATAAATGCACCTCCAGCAGCAGCATCAACGTTGTTACGGGTGTTGTTGGTAAGTCCGTGATAGAAAGTTTGCATAAGGAGCCAATTCTCCATCCTATGATGAGGACATTCTGATATGTAGTCTTGAAAGCGTTCCCATGCCTCAGGGACTGACTCATCATATTGTTGCTGGAAACTTGAAATCTTCCCCCTTAGGGCACTT
Source organism: Chrysopogon serrulatus (assembly GCA_015844335.1). Classification (NCBI taxonomy): domain Eukaryota; kingdom Viridiplantae; phylum Streptophyta; class Magnoliopsida; order Poales; family Poaceae; genus Chrysopogon; species Chrysopogon serrulatus. Next base: position 54,572 of record JADLZL010002800.1, read on the forward strand.
GTCTTACCCATAGGAAAGAACCTTGATAGAAAAGCTGTGGAGCACTTGTCCCAAGTTGTATGATTGTCTTTGTTGGCGTAGAACCATTGCTTTGCCTTTCCCAATAGTGAAAATGGGAACAGACGTAGCAGAACGGTATCCTTTGGTACATCCTTCAGCTTGAAAGTGCTGCAAATCTCCAGGAAGTGTTAGAGATGAGCACTTGCATCTTCGTGTGCTTTTCCACAGAACAAGTTGGCTTGCACCATAGTGATAAGAGCTGGCTTGAGCTCAAATCCATTCCCCCCAACTTCTACGTTAGGTCCAGTGCGGATGTTGTTGGTGTTCGGAGCAGAGAACTCGCGCAGTGACTTATCAGCCATTTCCTCAAAGACTGGTGCTAAGTTGCCTTCTTGTTGCTCTTCTTCTTCTCTTATAGGAGCTTGCTCCTCTAAAGAACAAACCTCAGCAGTGGGTGTCTTTGATGGAGATTTAAAGATATCCCTCACTTGCTGGAATTTCCTTCTTCGAAAGAGTTTCTCTGGATTTTCAACGTAGTTATCTGGCAGATCAAAACCACTCATTCATTACCCTGCATAAGATTTCACAAAGATAGAAAACACAAGGGTAAGCCTGCATTAAGTAGGGGTCTATGGTTTCCTCTATCTCATTAGTTTGTTAGGTCTATCGCTATCCCTTTAATCGCCAATTGCCTTCCCCGGCAACGGCGCCAAAAATGCTTGTTGACACCTCTTAATGTTATCTCTAATAACAGCGCCAAAAATGCTTGTGCAGTGCACCATCACTAGAATGCCAAGTTGTCCTCCCCAGCATAACACCAAGGGGTGTGGTATTAAATCATGCCACCATTTAGAATATAGAAATAGTATCATAGCGCCGGATCAAATACCATTGTAGCATTTTACCCGGAATATTACGGGTTGTCATTTATATTTTCCCAAAGGAAGGTCTACATGGCTCTCATGTAAAGGTAGCGTGATAACCTAGGTTGTAATGGATAGGCATAACCATGTCCTCGCTACTCAATGCAGAGGTAAGTCACAAGATAAATGATAAGATAAGTATATAATCATCAGCATAAACAGATAGAGACTCCTAGCTATATCATTAGGGTTGCTAGTAGAACATCAAGAGATATTCTGGGTTATTCCTAGCTACATGTCAATGTATATTATGGTTAGTGCAATACACCTAGTAATTATGGCTAAGGTTAGCATTATATTTATTCATAGTGGACATACTAGGAAAGTTTGAGAACATAGCACGCCCTTCCTTCGTACAAAAGCCCTACTGTGCCTATAGACAGGGTTTGGATTACATAGGACTCAACAGGAATGTCACACTCGCGATCTACCAAACCGGGCCTATAGGGTGCATTCGTAGATAAACAACGTATAAGCACCACGCTTACACAATATTTATCACTCACCCAACGATCAATTAGATGAGTGCTATACGAACCTATGGATAAGTATAATGTTAATCTAGCTATACTAAGCATATAACCATAATAGACAAAGAACAAGATAACTATGAATATAAGTAAATAAGTATTCATCAATTCAATTGTAGCAATCATATAACTATACAATGAAAGAGAACAAAAGCGAGAGGAGGTAAGAACTATACCAAATTCAAGCTCTTGATGGCTCCGGAATCCAAGCCTGCACTTGCCTCCCTCTAGTTCTAATCTAGCTAACTAGGCCCTAGCTAAGGAGCTCTGATTAGGGTTTCTGGCTGATGATCGGACTTCAAATGAGGAATGAATGAATGTGCCCCCTCCCATGGGGGGTGCCTCTCCTTTTATAGCCCTGGGCGATGATCGTGAGCCATCGGATCAAACCGACATTGGCGGGCGGCTAGGATCGATCCTCAAAGGCGGTGGAGCGAACCCAGGCGGGCAGGGGCTGAGCCCAGGGGCCGGCCCGGCACCCCGGCGGTCGAGGGCCGAACCGACCGGCCGGCCTGGTGGCCTCCGGGCCCCCGGCTCGGCGTGGTGCCTTCCCGTCTCTTCTGGAACCTTCCTGTGTTGCCGTGGGGTTCGTTTTCCGTTTCCTTATTCCGATAAGCTCTTGTGATTGCGCCTTTTCCAGTTTACGCCTGCAGAAACAGTGAAACACCAAAACTCGTGGAATTCGGTCAGTGTAAACCCCTGTGTCTACTTTGGTGATCACAATTGCATTCTTTTTCATGGCTAGTTGACGATTGATTTCATACAATAATGGCCGTCAACACAGAGACATCAAAGTATTACAACAGCTTTCATACAAAATACCAGAGTAGCGGAAGACTTACAATAACTTAATTTACAAACCTTTTGTAAAACTTATATAAACCAGAGTATCATTATTACAAAACAACGGAAGTATCATTATATAGCTTTATTACAAACCACCCAACAGAAGTGCCCTACCCAAGGGCCACACAACCTATTCCTCATCGGTTCCTTCTTCGATAACCGTCATGCAGCAAGGGCCGTAACACACTTGCTCACACGGTTCACCTGCAACAGGGGTTTAACAAATCCAGAGTACAAAAAGTACTCCGCAAGACTTACCCGACCAAAAATTTAGGAGAAGACTCAGGAATGCTGGCTAATAGGAATCAAGGTGAGGCTTTAGCAAGATCAAAAGACACATTTGCCAAAAGCAACTAAAGTTGATCCTTACTTTTCATATTGATTATCCTACTCTATAACAAACACTTATCATCCATGTAACAATTTTAAAACTTCTCAGTCTCAACAACTTTTATCATTACTACGATGCTGACGCTTGGTCAAGTCTCCCATATTATGGAGCAACGACGATTCGAATCGCTTTATATACCCAGCTGGGGTTTTCTAGCCACACGATGTATGCAGGACCGAACATCTTACATACATCAACTCACGCTTGGACTTCTCCAGACCAGAACGGGTCCTAGCTACGAGAGTACAGTACACCATCTCCCTACGCCGTCTGTACGTCGACGGTGCGCTCGTAGTGTGGGTATATGTTACTTCCCGTCCCGGTTGTCCGTTCTCGTATGGATCATACAAGGGAGCTTACCGCATTAGCATGCGGCTAGTACTATCCAATAACCCTCTTGACCACAGGATCACCACAACAAACGGTCCTTAACCGACACAAATGGACGACACTACACCAGGGCACTAGCCCTTCCTGATGCAAGTCATTCCACCGGCGTCTCCATTTACTCATCATGTTCTTGTGCGTACCCCTGACCCGGCCAAGGTGAAGGATAGGCGACAAGCAACATCAAGTTTTGAATACTTTCTCAGAAATGATAATGTTATCAACTTTTAAAATATTTCATAAAGGCCTATGCTAGTAGCAAGACTAAGCATGTACTAAACATTTTTAAAATCAAAACAGGTATCCAGGATAGTATCACAAGGTACGGTAAATGCATCAATTAGGACAACACACAACTCCTATACCTAATGCATCATACCATCCACATAAAATTATAAAAGACTTTCGAAATTCAAAGCAGGGTTTGAATGCATCCGGGGCTTGCCTTGGGGCTCGACGAAGTAAGGTTCGGTGATGGCACTGCCGAGATCTGGACCAACCTCCTCGCACTGAACACTTTCTTCAGGGATAGGAGTTGGATCAACTCTCTCCTCGGACGGCACAACTACACGATTGAAATGCATGATTACAATGCAGTAATAAAGACATGCGATAATGATGCAACGACAACTAGTCCATCTTGAGTACAACTTTTCTTCACGGTAACGTTGCATTACGAAGTATAACTAGCGTCGACGACGGCTAACTAACGATGCGCAATCAACATAAAATGCGAGAAGGTCATTAGGGTTAATGACCTAGGGTCATCACTCAATCCCAAAATCAAGCAACCCTAATAGTGATTAAGATTAATTACTAATTTATTAACCATTTTCACAGTTGTTGAAAGCCACTAATTAACTTGCTAATTGGAGATTAATCAAACTCTAATTAATCAAGGAATTAATTAACATTAATTAATTAAGGTATTAACTAAGCATAATACAAAAATTAGTCAAAACATGATCAAACTTCATAATTAAGATCATCATCATCTAATTAGCACACAAAACAAGATTCATGATTTTTGGACTTATAATTTAATTACTAAAAATCATGGAAGTGGCATTTATTAATTTAAAGAGCAATTTATAGCACAACTAAATTTTATTGGAAAGCCAGAGTTAGCATTTTTCTAGTGTAGAGCATAATACAGGGAGCACACACATATTTTTGTTGCATTTTTATCTACCCAAATAAAAGTACTATGAAAATATGAAAATTAGCATTTAAAAACATAAAAGGAAAAAGAAAAACAACTTCTCTTCGTGGGCTCACTGTGCGGCCCAAACGGCCAAGACAAAGGCGGCGGCGTGCCTGCTCGGCCCGGCGCACGTGTGCCCGCCCTTCTCCCCTCTCTCTCTCTCTCACGCTGACAGGCGGCCCCCACCCGTCAGCTCTCTCTCCCTCCTCTTCTCTTCTCCGGTGAACAGTGGAACGACGGCGACCGACCGCGGCTCTCGCCAACGGCGATCTCTCCGGCGCAGCCAACTCGCACCATCGAACTCCACTCATCCAACCGCACCTAACAAGCTATTACTTGGCCCTAGTTGACCACCAGAGGACGCACGACGGCTGCCATGGCGGCTCGACGGCGCGCGGCTCACAACGACCGACCGCACCGGAGCACCTCCGGCGAAACTGGGCACGGCAACGGACTTGGCATCTCAACGCGAACTCAACACACCCCGAACACGACTCTCCACAACCTTAGACACGCACGGCGACGAGCACGACCACGGCGGACGGCGGAGCTCACCGGTGCTCACGGTGTTCCGACCAAACTACGACAAGATACACGCAACCATCACCCTGGTTATGCTTAGGAGCTCACCGAGACTTCAAAACAATAGCGAGGCGGGCTCGGAGATGGGCGGAGAGTAGTTGACGGCGGTGACAGCGGCTACGGCGGCGCAAACCGAGGATTTTAGCGGCGTTCCGGCGCGTTGGGGACTCCTCTGCGCAAACGGATAAGCCGACTGCAATTAGCAATCAACTATGAAACTGAAACAAGTCAGGGGCTGGATTGATGAGCACGGAGTTGCCCTGACCAGGGGACGATGGCTCACGGCGGCGATCCGGCTGGAGTCAGAGAAGATCACCACGTTCAGGCGATTCGGTGGATGTCAAAGACTGTGGTTTGGTTCTCTGGAGTCGCAACAAAGTTGCGGACTTGCTTGCTAGAGCAATTGGAGAGTGGTGGAGTGTGGAGCGTGAATTGAACAGGGAGATCACGACGGCCGGCGGTGAGCAGAAGAAGAAGGAAGAAGGGAAATTGAGGCCGGCTTGAGCTTTTATAGGGCAACTAAGGGCCGGACAGGTGGAAGAAGGCTTCACGACGACGTCGAGCTGGTTTGCGACGCCGAAGACCGAAAAAAGACGCTGGAACGCCCCACGACGACGGGGGAGACCGGCCCGGCATGGGCGTCGGGGGCTGGGCACACCCCCTCGTTGATCTTTGTAGCGGGACACCTCTCCTTTTTCATTTTCAAAATTACTCTTAAAAATTGAACTGTACACAAAAATCTTCCAAAATACAATTTGCTCAAAATTTTGTGCTCTACAACTTTGGTTAAAGAAGTTTTATCAGAATCCAAATAATTTTTGAATTGCATTTCAAATTTGAAAATAGGGCAAAAACCCTAACTTCAATGATTTCAAAATTACTTTTAAATTTTGAATAAAAGATGAAAATATCCAAAAATAAAGTTGTTCCATTTCTCAAGATCTACAACTTTCATTTAGAAAGTTTTTCATGAAACTAAATAATTTTTGAATTGGAGTTTAAAAATCAAAAGGGGACAATTTCAATTTAATGAACTTTTGAAATTACTTCAAATTTTATTCAAAAACTTGAAAAACTTTATATACCAAACTTGTAGAGCTCAAAGAGATGTACAATCTGTATTTTTTGAAGTTTTCCCAAATTTTGAATATTTTGAGATGAAATTGAGAAAAGGAGCAAAAGGCTTTTGAATTTCAGCTTTTGAAGAGGATTTTCAAATTGAATATTTGGGCAATTAATTAATGATGTTGTGGTGAGTTTCAAACCCAACCAATGGCATACTCTCAAAGTACAAAGTTCATACTTTGAAATAGTGCCAAAGTTTGGTAACTTTTATTTAGAAAATTAATTATGGTTAGCTCATCAAAATTGAAAATGAAATTCAATTTCCAACACTTAGCCACTTGAGCTAGGGTTTGGGATTTGAATTCTAAATTCAAATTTGATTCTTCCTTGCACCTCATTTGATTTGTAAAACATGTTTGATGTGTAAGTCAAGGTTAGCCAAGCACTTGCAAACATCAAGGTGAATTTTAGTTGATTGCTTTTATAAGTAAAATTAAACATGTGAGTGGAATTTAAATGGTAAAACACATACACATGTGGTACAAAAGAGCTCAAACAAACCCTAGAATTGTAAACTCATTTTAGTCATACTTATCAGGGTTTTCTAATCATGAATGCTTATGCAATGAAGATGATGACATGGCAGATTTAGGTTAACGTAACACCGGGGGGTGTTACGATTGCTAAACAAAGAAAGGAAGCCGTTGGCGACCTCACGCACCGCATCATTGCTGCT